>JACDJE010000320.1:901530-978095 GCA_016647715.1 Pavo muticus
CCTCCCCCTCTACTCTGCCCTGGTAAGGCCTCATCTGGAGTACTGTGTCCAGTTCTGGGCTCCCCAGTACAAAAAAAGACAGGGATCTCTTGGAAAGAGTCCAGCGGAGGGCCACAAAGATGGTGAAGGGCCTGGAGCATCTCCCCTACGAAGAAAGGCTAAGTGAACTGGGTCTGTTTAGCCTTGAGAAGGGGACCTGATCCAGGTCTATAAATATCTAAAGTGTGGGGGGCAAAGTGGCAAGGCCAGACTCTTTTCAGCACTGTGTGGAGACAGGACAAGGGGAAACGGCCAGAAACTGGAGCATAGGAAGTTCTGCACAAATGTGCACAAGAACTTCTTTATGGTGAGGGTGACGGAGCACTGGAACAGGGTGCCCAGGGAGGTTGTGGAGTCTCCTTCTCTGGAGATATTCAAGACCCTCCTGGACGCCCACCTGTGCAACCTGGTGTAGGGAACCTGCTTTGGCAGGGGGGTTGGACTCGATGATCTCTGGAGGTCCCTTCCAACCCCTATGATTCTGTGATTATGTGATTCTGTTGTGGATGCCCCATCCCTGGAGGCATTCAAGGCCAGGCTGGATGTGGCTTTGGGCAGCCTGGTCTAGTGGTTTGCGACCCTGCAAATAGGAGGGGGGTTGGAACTAGATGATCGTTGTGGTCCTTTTCAACCCTGGCCATTCTATGATTCTATGATTCTATGATGTGATAATTCATGTTACTTTCTATAAGAATATGGTACTCTCCACTTTCAAAAATCCCTTGTTATCTTTTGACAGATGTATTATTTTGAGAGATATATGCATAAACATATATATGTGTATCCATAATGCTTTTTTGAGTTAGTTATGTATTAAGAAAGTCTTAAAATTGACTGCAATTTGTTTATATAACTTTTATTTGTTTTTGACAGACTTTCTTACTCTAATCCATCTTTTTAAGTTTCTCATTTTAGTTTTTTTCCTCTCAGACGAATAATGGATGTAATTGCATTATGGTTATTGCAACTTAATGTTCAGCTACAGTTAGTACTCAACATATATATTAAGATAAATAATTCTTTTCATTAAAAAAAAATAATTTTTGGAAATTACTGAAATATATTCTATATGAAACTAAAGATTTTGTGGGTAACTGAAGTCACTCTGTTTCTATCCAATCTGTGTATTACTTTTTGTTCCTCTGTTCCCCGGGATGTTTCAGTGAGCTTGGCTGATTTTTAATAGTTCTTTAACTCACATAATGGTACACTTCTACAAACTGAGTACAATTTGCTACCATTCTAATGTTCTACAGCAGCTTCATCTCTTGTCATAGGAAGATGAAGAATGTACTTGGAAAGTGTAATTTGTATCACAAGTATTCCTTCAGTGCAGCAGAGCTACTAAGCTAAGTTTTTCTTAGAAGTTTGTGAAGTGACAGTTTTCTGACAAGAATGAATCAGAGTAAACTTCTTAAGTTTCCATTTTCCTTCACCTACACTGTAATAACTTAAAGCTGGTGATTAAGAAAAATGAATGTTTTCAGTTATTTTTACAAAATATTACTGCAGAAATGAGGGAGATTAAGTTGAATTGTGATATAGAGGTCATTTGATAGGACTTAGAGATGTAACTAACATTCTGGAGCAACAAGAGAGAAAATTTATTGTAATCATTACAGAGGTGCCTTTCAGCCGGCTACAGTTGATAATATCCTCTCACAACACTTTCAATTTATTGTGGCACAACTTCATAAGAGGAAAAACTTCTGAAACCAAAATCTACTTGTCAAGACAACTGCAGGATAGTTGATGTGGTTTCTATTACTCTATAAACAAAATTTAGAGAGCAAAATCTCAATGTCTAAGTAAGTGTCTGGGCATCATCTGGAGTTCATGACAATGAGGCAGGTATGAAGCCGTGCCAGGAAATCACTCCAAACATCAGCGTCAGGTCCTGTGAAAATAAAAAGGGTCAGACTCAGCGTACTGATGAGTGGCAGTACACAGTGATGAGACAGGTCAAGTCACACTGCAGCTCAGGATCAACAGGGTGCATGCATGGTTGTGAACTCCTACAACAGAGATAAAGCAGGGACTGAAAGCTCTGGGGGAGCAAAAATGGATCCTGTAAGTAGGCACTGTGAATGGAGGTCACAGGTGAAGCTGCTTGGGGTCATTAAGGCCTGTTTGTGCACTCAGGGCTGTAACAGTAAGGTTCATTGACCTGGCAGAAGTCTTGACATAAAGAAACTGGACTATACAGTGCAGGGATACAAGGGGGACTATACAGTATAAGGGGTACAGTACAGGATGGCAAGATAGGCAGTCCAACAATGATCTAATTGTTTTTTATACTTTTCTGCAATAGTAAAGGTCTCACTTCTCTCCTGAGATAGGGTATGATATATGCTTGAATCTTCTCTGTGAAGCAGGAAACAGATCTTACCCCAAGAGCTGGCAGGGCTCACTGAAAGGGGTTTAAACTTTATATGGAGAAAGGGATGGAATAAAGCTCACTAGAGATGAGCTTGGGAGAACAATGCCAGAGTTGTGGGTGTGCCCAATGGCTCATCTGAAGTGCATTTAGATCAGTGCACGCTGCATGGGCAACAAGCAGGAGGAGCTGGAAGCCATTGTACAGCAGGCAAACTGTGACTTACTTGCAGTTTACTGAAACATGGTGGGATCACTCCTACAACTGAAGTACTGCAACGGATGGCTGTTATCCCTTCAGAAGGGGTAGGCAGTGGTGTGGTTCTCTATGTTAGAGAGTGTTTTGATGTTGTAGAGCTCAGGGCTGGAAATGATAAGGTCAAGTCCCTGTGGGTAAGGATAAGGGGGAAGACCAACAAGGTGGACATCCTGGTGAGGGTCTGCTATGGACTGCCAGACAAGGATGAAGAGACAGACTTCCTGGCACAGCTGATAAGTGAGACTTCCGGGGGAGGGACCCTGCTACACCTGCTGTTCCCAAAAATAGATGTGGGATGTGGGAGATGTGGAGTTTGGGAACTATCCTGGGCACAGAAATGGTGGAGTTCTTTACTCTTGGTGAAGTCAGAAGCGGGGTCAGCAAAACTGCTGCCTTGGACTTCTGGAGGGTAGACTTTGAACTATTCAGGGCACTGGTAGGGAGGGTCCCTTGGCAGTCTGTCCTGAAGGACAAAGAGATTCAGGAAGGCTGGATGCTCCTCAAGAAGGAAGCATTAAAGTTGCAGGCTATCCCCCTGTGCTGTAAGATAAGCCGGAAGGGAAGAAGACCAGTGTGGCTGAACAGGGAATTTCTAAAATTCTGGGAGAAAAAGAGTTTACCTCCTAAGGAAGAAAGGACAAGCAGCTCTGGGAGAGTACAAGGAAATTGCTAGCATGTGCAGGGAGAAAATCAGAAAAGCTAGAGGCCAGCATGAAGGAGGACAGCCCTTCAGAGGGATCTGTACTGGCTAGATCACTGGGCTGAGGCCAATGGGATGAAATGCAAAAAGACCAAGTACAAGGTCCTATTCTTTGATCACAACAACCTCATGCAATGCTACAGGCTTGGGGCAGAGTGGCTGGAAAGCAGTGTGGAGGAGAAGAATCTGAGAGTGCTGATCAACTCTTGGCTGAGCTTGAGCTGGGAGGGTGTCCAGGTGGCCAAGAAGGCCAACAGCATCCTGGTTTGTATCAGATATAGTGTTGCCAGCAGGACTGTGGAGGTGATCTGTACTTAGCACTGGTGAGGCAACACCTCAAGTACTGTGTTCAGTCTTAGGCCTGTCACTACAAGAAGAGCATAAAGCGCCTGGAGCGTGTCCAGAGAAAGGCAACAAAGCTGGTGAAGAGTCTGGAACACAAGCCTTATGATGAGCAGCTGAGGGAAGGAACTGGGATTGTTTAGTCTGGAGAAGAGGAGGTTCAGGGGAGACTCTATTGCTCTCTACAGCTACCTGAAAGAAGGTTGTGGCAAGGTGGAAGTCGACCTCTTTTCGCAGTTAACAGTAATAGGACTAGAGGGAATGGCTCAGTTTGCACCAGGGGAGGTTCAGGTTGGATATTAGGAAGAATTTATTTTCTGGAAGAGTGGTTAGGCTTTGGAATGGGCTGCCTAGGGAGGTGGTTGAGTCACCGCCCCTGGAGCTGTCTAAGGAAGGGGTAGTTATACTACTTAGTGACATGATTTAGTGGGCAGTATTGTTGGTAGGTGTATGGTTGGACTAGATCATCTTAGTGGTCTTTTCCAGCTTTAGTGTTTCTATGATTCTATGAATCCCTTGAGTGATCTCATTAGGTGTGTTATCTTTGTTACTTCTACAACCAGCATTAACCTGAAAAACAAACAAATCCACAACTGTGTCCATTAGTCCCCGAAAAATAATGTAATTCCTTTTTCCCGTCTGCCTACAAAACTGCAAATCTTTTCATTCATGAGTTCATTTATTTCTTGTTTTGGATGATCATGATGGTACCAATGAAAAGGAAATCTTCAAAATCAGAATAACCTGTGCCAAGATTAAAAATCAAATAGGGAGTCACCAGGTCATCAATCCTTATACATAAAGTTGTTATTTACCATTAAGTTGTGTGAGTTTCAGATTTGGACAGCAGATAGATACATTTTTACCAGCTAGAAAAATGTCAACAAAAACCTCTTTTAGTCCCATTGAAGGAGAGTGAATATTTTGAGCTGCATAGTGATCCATGTTTGCTGACTGTAGTGAGATATTAATACAGGAGGCCAAGCTGTAATTGTTCAGATATGTGATTTGAATGGATGATACATATGTTCAAAACAGCTTTCTTCATGTGATCTACAATGCAGAAAAAGTTCCCAAAGTGGTTCAAAGCATGCACAATTAACAGCAGTACCTGGATAAACTCCATTGCATTCTTCACTGAAAATAGGAATAGAACAGCATGATACAGGATTCTCTGAAGAACAACACACTTTGAAGAAAAAACAGCGTGCATCTCAGCAGCAAGAGCAGCTGGCAGGTTTATGTCCTGAGTGGTGCTGAGAACTGAGCAATGAAATATACTCATCCCAGATAAAATTGCAGTGCTTGTATGTGTGGTGAGCTTGACTCACCTACCCTCCCCAACAGCTATGTCATCCACTATAAGGCTCTTGTTCCTGTGATGATTATGCTTTTTTGTACTGCAGTGATATCATTTTTCCTGTAGCTCCGCCTGTCAAATATCAGAAATGATATTGGTGATGAGTGTCATCCTACCTCAAAAATATTTGAAAGTACTACAGTTTCATAAAACAACAAAAATGTGTGGGGGTTTATAGCATTTATATAAAGAGAAGATTCATATTCTGGTGTTTAGGGCAATTTGAATGATACAGAACTAGGCTAAGCTCTTGCTACAGATAGTGGTTATTGAAATTTCACTTAACTGAAGCTCTTTAGCTAGTGGAGACCAGCTAGCACCTCCGACAGGCAGTTCATCCAGCCCTTAAAGTAAATATTTGAAACAAATGGAAAGATTTCATAGATCAGTGGAAGGATCTGGAGATCCTTCTGTGTCTTCACTGATGATAGAAGGTGCTTTGATAACTGGCTTAAATTAGGTGACTGACTTTTATATGCAGAAGGTAAATGAGATAAATCTCATTTTCTTAAACTATCCTGAGGACATCAGCAATTTGGAGTCAATAAATTCACTCCTTTTCACTAGATTTTATTAGACCTATTCATATTAGTTCAGAAGAGGTAGAAATATTTAACTAGTGATGTTAATAACTCATTGGAATTAACAAGAATATTCTCTTGTGATCTTCAGAGAATAAAACTTTGAATAATAATCTGCACATCTTTGACAATAGCTTTTGATAGTCTGAAAATTGGAGACAGATTTTTCTTTCCCAGAAGGATTAATGAATATTTCTCTTATATCTTTTGCTGCAGTCTGTTATCACTGTGGATATTAAACTGCTTTTAAAACTACAGGAATGTTTAAGTTATAAATATGCTGTCCTGTTGGATGGTGATTAAGGATGAATGCTGTTACCAACCTAAATTTTCTAGCATACTTTCTTGGTAAAATTCCATCTATCTGCTTCATCTCTCTCTCCTCCCCCATTCTTTCTGTTAAAATATACTAATTTTTCTTGCTTTCAAAACTTTTCCTTCAGCCTTCATAAGTTTTGGAATATGAAAAAAATTAACTCTCTTCTTTAGCCAGTGAATTACATCAGTCCTACCACAAATTTGTTAGATTTCTAACTAGGTACCTTTGTCCGTTTTCTCCAGATAATATTCACTTTATGAAGAAGTATTCTGTAAACACCAATAAGCAATATCGCTATTCCTTTTCAAATCTTTCTTTGGAATTCTCCTTTGTTAGTATGCCCACAAAAATGGAGATTTTGATTGCAGCCTGTCTCAATAGTAAGTATTGCTTCTGATCTGTTCTCTATCACGGAATCACAGAATCACAGAATCGTAGGGGTTGGAAGGGACCTCCAGAGATCATCGAGTCCAGCCCACCTGCCAAAGCAGGTTCCCTACACCAGGTCGCACAGGTGGGCATCCAGGCGGGTCTTGAATATCTTCAAAGAAGGAGACTCCACAACCTCCCTGGGCACCCTGTTCCAGTGCTCCGTCACCCTCACCATAAAGAATTTCTTGTGCACATTTGTGCGGAACTTCCTATGCTCTAGTTTCTGGCCGTTTCCCCTCGTCCTGTCTCCACACACCGCTGAAAAGAGTCTGGCCTCGCCACTTTTCCCCCCACACCTTAGATATTTATAGACCTGGATCAGGTCCCCTCTCAGTCTTCTTTTCTCAAGGCTAAACAGACCCAGTTCACTTAGCCTTTCTTCATAGGGGAGATGCTCCAGGTTTGGGGGTTTTGGGGCATTTTCTCATTTCAGCTCTATGACCCTGACATTCTACAATAATAAACACCTTAATTAATACACAGAGCTTGACATTTGCGTTATATGCAAAAACTAGAAAGCCTCAAATCTGAGTTTCTGCCTGTTTTTACTTGGGAAAATTCACCAGAACATACACATCACAGTAAAACATACTTGCTTTCCAAATGTAATGTTCCAATCACTAAGTACATGTTGTAATTTGCCAGTGTTAACCATATGTACTAAATAATCCACATTTCATAGTTGACATTGTTCAATAAAACTTTCAGACTTGTGGTATTTTTAACTTTGAACTATATGTGTGCTTGTCTTGTGAGAGAAGTTGTGGAAGGATGTAATTACTCGTTTAGCTGGAAATGGAGGAAAACTTGACCTGTGTATCTAGAACTGAAGTCTGTCATTGTACAACTGCTTCTTTTACATTGGAAGGTTATAAATGCTACGTTCGTTCAGATTCAGTCTTAGTTATGTAAATCATGGTTTCACAATCACTTAGGAATTGTATCACATTAATCTACAGTGACAGTGTTCAACAGAGTCTAGAAAGTTGCTTGATTTTTCGCTTTGTAAATGACAGTTCTTGATTTCCTATAATATTTCTGGATCTGAGACAAAATATTGTTTCACTCACTACTTATTAGCTGGACTGTTACAGATGAAATACAGGAGTTTTGTGGTTGGATAATATGATCAGAATTCATCACGAGCTAATAACTATGATTTTGAGCATCTTAATTGGAAATCACACCGCTTGTGCAATGCAAAATAAGATGTCTGGATGACAGCAAAGGATTTGACTGGTCCTTGTGCTGGTAGCCTACAGGAGGTTTTAATATTCTGAAATCACACCAGATGGGCAATCTGCTGCAGTATACCTTGGCTCAGCTTTAAACTGCAGAGGTTTGATGTCTGATGTCACCTCAAGGGAAAAACAATAAACAGCTGCACTAATGACATTTTTTAATCTCCCTACTCTTGATTTACCTGATGCAATAGTCAGGTTAGGATGACAGTAGAAAGGCACAGACCCTCTCCAACACCACAGTATAAATATACATGGGGAGATCAGAAATGGAACTGCAAAAAAATGAGTAACTGTTATTTAACTGCTCAATGCATGCCTTCTAATCCTTTGTGAAAAATTTAACTTCTTGTTGCTAAATGGAACTGGAAAACCATACAGGCAGAAGAAATAAATGAGAGAGAAATTACAATTTTAAAATGAGTATTGTAAAAGCATACAGATAACATATTGATTAATTTTTATAGCTGTGAGAATGTAGTCAGTTTTCTGAATCAATTGAGTTATTTATTCTGGGAGTGAGTAGATAGCAGTACCAGCCCACCCCTCCTCCAGGGTTTTGCTGGATAAATTATTTTGTTGAATATTCCATGGAAACAATCTGAGTCAATGTGACTTCTGTAGCCCTTGATTACAGTCCCCAGAATTGGTCTTTTGTGCTTTTTGATAACAGACATCTCCTGGCTTCAGGATTTTTAATGCTGTTATGTATCTTTTTCAGTGTGGGCTTTTAGCAAAAAGAAGATTTGTAGTTTACATTTCATCAGTTGGGTGACTCTGACCAGAAGGTTATATAATGAATAAATTCTCTACTATATCTATTCAACTTTTTAAACTGACCTGTAAATTCCAGGGTTTTGTTTATTTTTAAAAAAATCAGTACCTTCAGACTGCTGCGAATACATTTAGGTAATTTTAAATAAGACAAATAAAACGTGAGGAGTTAGGAGCTGTCATTATATATGACTGATTTTGAATTAGGAAGCCAAAAAAGAAACTACAGTGATTCAGATTCTGTTGTGTGAAAGCATTTAGAGTTGGTCTCTGAATAAAGAAAATCTAAATGCTCTGGCCTACAGTGGTTGCTGTACATAAGTGCAATGAATAAATGTCTAAGGAAATAACCTGACAGGTTCACTAGAATTTCCACCTGGAATATGTAAGGAAAACAAAAAAATTAAGGAACACTTACATGTACCATGTAAGCACTGAATGAGGTCCCTTATTTCTGACTGCAACTGGTTCTGTGCCACTTGTTATGTTTCATAGTTTTTAATTAACTCAAGCTAGTTATTGAGTAACTTCATCATGATAATGCACTGAACACTAACTAAGAATTGGGCATTCCACACAAATGTGAAATGCATAAAAGATGCATTGAAAATAAGCTCAAAATAGATGAGTCTGTGAGTGATAGCGAAGCCAAAAATGTAATGCCAGGAAAGAAAGGATATCTGATAAAAGTCCAAATTGAAAATGCAGTACGCAACTGATTTTACTGGAAGATACAAAATTAAAACATAAAAGCACAAATTAACTAAGATTTGCCTGGAAACTGAATTCCAGAGGGCCAAAATAGGCTTAAGTTATGTCAACAGTGCTCTGACATTATAGACTTGAAAGAGAGAAATGAATATAGACCTATGACAGAATGACAAATGGGTTCAAATACAGATACAGATCTGTTCATGCTAGTGATAACTAGTAATTTAAAAAAAAACAACCAAACAAC
This sequence comes from Pavo muticus, assembly GCA_016647715.1. Taxonomy (NCBI): domain Eukaryota; kingdom Metazoa; phylum Chordata; class Aves; order Galliformes; family Phasianidae; genus Pavo; species Pavo muticus. The sequence continues at coordinate 910,912 of JACDJE010000320.1, forward strand.
CAAACAAAAAAAAACCCAGCTCCACTACTCTGCAGGAATTGCAAGTGATGGCAGTGAGTACAGCACAGAAAAAGATGTTACCTTTGCTATCACTGCTGCTTGTTAATCCCCCAGTGCAGCAATACGTAGAATTCTCTAGAATAACGGGGCTTTCAAGTTGACATTTTGAGTTCTGCAGAGAGTTGTGTTGTATCAAAATCTGATACTGGAACAGACTGGGAACTGCAGTTTGCTCAGTAGACACTATGTAGTTCAAGCTACTTAGTGTACACCAGGTTAGAAGACTAAATTCCCAACATTTTCCAAAGTCGGGACAAGATGCTGGGAGAGCTAGATATTCTTTACAGTTTTAAGGAAATGTTCTTGTGTCTTCTGTCTTTTAAGCAGCTTGTTAGTGTGAGTTTTATTCTTTGAGAATCCTAGGAAAAAAAACAGAAGTGGGAATCTCTGTTGCAGCGCATTATGTGGGATAACTTATGGGATAACTTGCCATGCAGAAGCTGAATTGCCAGATACACTAATTCTAAAGAAGATGACAATATTATTTAACAACATATTCAAACTGGATTATGATAGACAGGTTGCCTTGTGGCTGAGGTTAGAATGTTAGTTGTCTGGTCAAGAGCAAACAACATCAGGGGCTGGTACCTCTGAAGTACTGGTTAATGACCAATATCCTCCCTAGGAAGCAAAGGTCTAAATGTCTCTTTCTAAGTGAGAACATATTTTTCATTGAGATGCATAGTGTAGTACAGTGAATTAAAGTCATTTTGGAGTTTTGTAGCTGAATGTCATTCTCTTTAAATGAGATACTGGCAGTTAGATGGTTTTGATTGCTGCCAGCTGTCAATACCCCTGGGGAAAGCAGAGCTACTTCTGTAATGGAAGATGAACAAGAAACCTGCTCATCAAACACATCACAAGTTGTGTCAGAGGATTACTGAGTTAAATAAAATAGATGCGTGTTTACACTCTTTGAGTCATAAACAAGCTGTCTGTAAGTTTTCTTTTATTTTTTTTCCTTCAGAGAGCATTTTGTATTGTGGCATGCTAACTGCTTTTTGCAGCTCCTTATTCTTGAATTTACAGAATACGTCTGTAGATTTGTTGTAGTAAATTGATATATGGGATACAATTTCGCTAGATATTCACAATTTGAAACAACCAATGGAATGACTTAACTCATGGATTCAATACCTACGATGCAGTTCAAGTCAGGTGTGTGTGTTGCATGTGGTCAGTTATCTATTATTAGCTTATATATGCATAATTTAGAAATACACACTAGATTACACCTAATTTTGGAAAGTTTAGTCCATATGCTTTATGAGTCCTCTTCTGTTTCTTCTCATTACACATGCTTGCTCTCAATGTGCAGCAGGAAATTAGCTGAAAGCAATAAAAGAAAAAATGAAGACTGGCAATGCAGTTTAAAAAGTTGTTATAAATCTGTCTTTACACCAGTGCATCATTAAGTGTTTGAGAATACGAAGTTTATCTCTGAGTTGGTATGTTCTGCTCTAAGGCCATCAGCGTTAGATAAGTGACAGATTCTGAAGCTATGTCATGCTGCTCAATGTTGGATGTTATGTAAGTAATTTAAGTAGACGTGTCTACTGGGAGGTCATGTGCAACCTTAACAATGTTAATGAAGAAATAATACCTTATTATTTGCATGTGAATTTTCTGTGTACTTATTATATATATTATTTTACATATATATATATATTTATTGTTTATATTATATACTTTATTTTTATATTTATTTGTATATTTCTATCTTTTTTTCCATAACAGAAAGCTAAATTTAATTGAAATTATCCTAAAAAAATATGACTGTATCCAAGACTGAACGATCATCTAACAGCAATCATGCACAAAAAGAACTCCGGAAGGTTTGGGAGCCAGGTGTGATGGTTTGAGTATCTGTAGAGTTCTGTAGTTTGCACACATTTCTCAGTGATCCTAGCCTAGGTTTATGTGTATGCACAGAACAAGATAACCTAGAAAAGAAAAGAAGTCCTTTGGACAGAAGAGAGGTTGGTGATAATCAGCATGTGCGTGGACCAGGGAAGGCTTCTTACTGTTAATGCAGCCAAAGAAGTTCCTCTAAAGCGTAATGGCATGCAACTTAAATTGCTTCCCAAATAATATATAAGTCAGTTCTTTTTTTAACTCTGACTAGTCTGTTAATGTAGGCACCTGACTGAAGTCAGGTAAAAGGAATTCCCTCCTTCTCTTTTGTGCTTTGCACCTCTTAAGTGAGGTGCTTTTCAAAATCTTCTCTGTTCCCTTTTGCTTTGAAGAGAGCCTTTACTCAGTATCATCATCAAAGTATTTCATTTTTAGGTCTTGCAACTTTCATGTCTGACCACCTCAAAACTGGAATGTACTGATCTTTAGAACAGCACTGGGAAGTTGGAAAGCTCACCGCCATCTCAGAGAATAGGGAACTAAGAACTAAAGTAGTTCAAGTGAGTTGTCACCAGCCACACAGTGAACCTGAGGCTGAACAGAAATTCCAGTCCTAAATGACATTCCAGTAATGTATTTGTATCCTTCACACCATGAAAACCCCAAATTCTGGTCAGTTCTGCTCAGCAACTACATTTAAAGATCACTGAAAAAATAGTCAAGTCAATAAAATTCTTGTGACCTGTGTTTGTGTCTTCAACATTTTTATGTATTTAACATTTTTCTTTAGTGTTTTATTCAAGAATCTACACAGGAAGTGAAACATGCTTTAGGTGAAGAGTGGCAACCTGTAACATTTTGTGGATGGAATTTTGAGAGTAGTAATGTGTTTGGAAACACAAATTTCTGTTCAATAAGATAAAAATAGAGACTTAACCTGTTTTTTTTTTCACAGAGGCTGTTTAGCAAGGTGATCATGTTGACTTGGTTTATATGAATTATGATCATGTGGAAAGATGCATAGGCCCAAATGAATGATTTATGGGTCGGTGTATGTGCAAGGTGAGAGCATCTTCTTCATTAAAGTCAACCAGTCAGTGATATCCAGTCTTGGAGGTATGTGTGCCTGCACCAGGAGCTTGCTGTCTGGGCCAACCTAAGGGGACTGGGGTTGTCTGTGCTAGTGCAGTGTGTGAGGCAGAGTGTGCCTATGTGAGATACATGCTTGGCTTCAGTGATAGCTGAACATGCAAAGGTGCATGCAGTAGCTGTGCCCATGGGCCTGGGATGGAGGCTCTGGGTTTCTGGGTGCAGTGCTCTGGGCTCCAGCAGCCAGGCAGGAGGAATCTCCAGGCCTGGAGCTGTTGGAGGTGGTAGCTGCATGTAAATAGCCCTTGATGTTGCGCTTGCATATCACCATGTTGTCCAAAGGCTTCCTAAAAATGGCGTTGTTTTTTTTTTCCTCCCCAACTATTATCCTTCAAAGTTACAAAAGTATTAGGCCTATGGAGAGGTGGACAATTAAGAACAATATTTTCAGTGACCAGTTCTTTTAGGTTCTTCCACTGAAGAAAAAAAAAAGAAAGAAAGAAATAGAGGTCCAGCTTAAATCACTTCCAGTGAGCTTGAATTTTGTCATAACGTTTTAGATAATAAAGCAGGATCCTTTCTAGGGGCAGTTGAGGCTCTTACTGCTCAGTAAGTAAGGAATTAAAAAAAAAAGACAGGGATGAAAAATCATCTGGCATTTTTTGAAACTTGGCTTGTGGCATGGTTAATATTGCACAGCAGATGTAACATGCCACAGAGGCCACAGCTCACCAGCTGAGGTTAGCAGACTTTGAGCAGAAACCACAAGAAGAGATTATACCCATAGAAACAGTTTATTACAAAAGAGCTGAGGCCATTGGCTGTGAATAAGCTAGAGAAATTTATGCTGTGGTTTAACGATCACTTTAAACTCCTGCAGCTGTGAAGAGGCAGTTCAGCTTTCCCCAGCTTACTTTTCCTGCTGCTCTGCTCACACAAACAATTGTGTTGGACAAAGGAAGAGGATGACAGAGGGGCAGGCAAGATAAATATTCCATTTTTAACTTGGACCAGTTTCTCCATCTGGTTTAGCACCTGGAATCATGAGCTTTTGTGTTGGCACAAGTGAGGAGTTAATATAAGGCTGAGAATGAATAGCTGAGCAAGGGAGTAGGATTGGATCTCTTTATTCAGCTGGTTTATGCCGTATAAAAACGACTGCAGAATTATGGTGTTGCAATTGCTTTGTGGATAAGTAGCAAAATGATTTCCTCATAGTTCATAAAATAACTCAGGTTGGAGGAGACCTCTGAAGGTTATCCAGTCCCACTTCCTGATCAGAGTAGATCTTGCTCTGAAAGTAGTTGAAGTCGCCCCACACCTTACTTTGTTGGATTCTGAATATTTCCATGTCACATTGGCTTTAGGCAGCCTGTTCCAACACTTAAATCCTTTTTGGAAAGAATTTTTTCCTTATGTCCAATTTGAGTTTGTTCTGTTGAAGCTAGTGACAGTTGTCACTTGTCTTTTTTGGTTGTGTGGGTCTCAGCAACAGGCTCTGTCTTCTTTATATTCCTCCTGTAAATAAAGAAATAGAAAGAATAGGGTGAAAGAAATAAAGCAGGTCCTCCAGTGGCCTTATTTTATTGAACATGAGCAAATCCAGCTTTTCTCAGTCTCCGTGCATATGGCCAGTACTCCAGTCCCCTCCCTAACAATCTTAGTGGCCTTCTTCTGTGTTCTCTTCAGTTTGATAACATATCCCTTGCACTGGGGAGCCTGGAACTAACACTGTATTTCAAATACAGCCTTGCTAGTGCTGAATAAAGGGAAATAATTGACTTCCTTGACCTGCTGGCTAAGCTTTTGCTAATGCAGCCCAGTATGCATTTAACCTTTGTCACAACAGGGTACATTGCTGATTCATATTGAAGTTATGGTCCATCAAGACCACTTTCTGTCTGGTCCTTTTCAGCAAAAATGTTTTCTAGCCCTGCCTGTACTTTGCAGCTCGCTAGTATATGAATGTTTGAGATGAAATAGTGAAGTGATTCAGACTTTCAAACAAGCCTGCATTGAAGCTATTTTCTAGTGACGTCTCAGTCTTTTTGGCTCCTCAGAAATCTCTGGTTTCTTCTCTACCTCCTTTACACTCTGTTAAGGTTCATCTTTCCACTCTTACTTTATGCTCATCCACGATCCTTCTCCTCAGAAGAGTAAGCATAGTAAGAGCAGAACACTGCAAAATTGAGAATAAAGATAAGAAGGGAAAAAGGTAAGGATGAAAAACAGAAATAAATTATATGCAGGAATGTGCGCTACTTAGTTTTGTAATTATTAGGGTTGTGGCACAGATAGCAGAATGTATAAACAATCAAAATAGAGACTACGAAACCTGCATACGTTACTAACATTAGAATGTAGTTGTCATGTCAGATAAAGCTCTTGTAAAAGTACATTTTGTTCCCTTTGTAATGATTTTGCTTTTGAAATTGCTCTGCATGAAACTGTGTTTAATCATTACAAGTGTGACTATCCATACACTGTTCAAATGCATTCTTCTACCTTACTTTATTTCTTATCAGGAACAGCACTCCAAACAGTTGTCTCAGTATTCATATCAAAGCAGACAAAATTCAGACCTCTGAAGGACTGAATTGCCTTATACATTTTTCCTCATCACAGAGAACAAAAAACATACTTTCAAGATCACTAGGTGTATTTGTAGTGCCTTGCTCATTGCAAGGAACTTTTTCTGCTGTAACATTCTGCTTTGCTCATTCTTTTCTCCATTGTTATAAATGAATTCATGAAACAGTTCTTTCTTTTTTTGTCTCATAAATTGAACATTCTTCAGTAACAGAGCAAGAATACATGGACAGAAATCACTGAAGTGTCAGCTCTATTGAAAAAATATTCTCTTACTTACGTTAGTGAAACAAGTGGATTTAATAAATGATGACATTATTCTATGAAAAACTGCAAATTTCACCAAGGAAAATAACTTGGGAATCATTTATTTCATATTCTTTTTCTTCTGTAGTAATTTAAAGATGGAGACCCCTAACTAAGGTAACATGTTAAGGGGGAAGAGAGTGTCATAACAAGATTCAAGCGTGAAGGTTATATTCAGCCCATGCTCTGTATTTTATGTTACAACAGCTCCAAGAAAAAAGAAATTTTGTTTTCCTTATTTTAAGTACTTGTGGCATACTAAGTGCTTATTTTTCTATTGCATGCACCACAAGCTTGCTAAGAGACCACATTGCTGCTATATCCAGCCCAAATCACAGCAGAGTATCAGACCTGAATTTGGTGGGGTAAGATTGAACCATGGCAATTTAAGAAACGGCAACATTTTGAAAAGTTTATGTGATTTTGGATATTTTTCTGTGAAGCTCTTCCATACAATTTGATCCCAGTTTTTATTTTATGTAGAAAATAAAATCTGATTTTATGAAAATAATGCATGCAAGATATTTTAAAATCAGTATAACCGGTTTCATACATAATTCATTTCTGTCTTGTATGACTTCATTATGTCATGTATAACTAGCACTTTGTACTGTCAGACTGAAAAGCTACAAAAAATGCTTAACCTTGCAGTATAAATCCTTAACTTGTTATTTTGAACAGTTACATGATATTTCAGCAAGTCTTAGCATTCTCAAATGTGCTTTCTCAGCTACCTTACTTAAGATGCCATAATACAAGACTTACTTAGAGCTGTTTACTCACACAGGTCTGCTTTTTATAGAAACAAATAATATTTTTAATAACTCTCACCAATCTAAGAGCTGTCATAAAGGAAATGCTTTCAGCCATTGGTATTAATTGTACGGAGTAGCTACAGCCATAGCTATATATTTCACCAGCCATGTCTGATAAGAGAGCGTGAAGTTACAGCCATCTTCTAGATGAGGAATCTATGACACCAGTCAGTAACTAAAGACGTTTGCTGCCTTATTGCCTAAAGAAGCAGACAATAACACAGCTGATGTGGTTTGTAACCTGGAGTGGCATGGCACATCTGACACCTATGCAGTTGGTTAGGTGGTTATTTCAGAGGGGAGAAGATAAAGATTTCATTCAGAAGTGTGTTTGCAGTTACAACTGTTCGGTTGCGTTTATGTTAACATTTTTTTTCATACAATTTCATAGGCACTAGCTGGAAAAAATGTGTTCTAAGAAAATATTCCTAGAACAAGGTGTGGTGCATATGAGCCAGTTTGCCTTGGGATGTTCTTCTGCAGAGAAAGAAATGAAAGAAAAACAGACCTTCTGTTGCTTCCTTCACACTGTGCAAAATGGATTACAAGTCTTCGCCCCAGTAATAATGTAATCAACATGTGATAAGGAGATACACCGAAGCACTTGGACACCAAAATTAGGTGCGTGAAATTTCTCTTCAGAAGGGTTTTGAAGCACACACTTCTCATCATTGAATAAAGAACTTGATTGTACTCCCTTTAGGATGGCTTCATTTTGTCTTTAAAGACTCATCCTTTGCCTTTTTTATTTTCACATTGAAAATAAAGTTTTCAAAAATAGCTATTATCCATGGTTAGGAACAGTAGCTCCTCAGTGGTATGCAGAAGAAGCTGTATTCAGGGTCAACAATCTTGTTACACAGTTTTAAATTCAGTTGAGCTTTGTGTACAGGGCTGCGTGTTGAGTAGGAAGCTAAATCAGGACTGATCATGTTAAGACTTACTACACCACTGCCCTTCACTCTGTGCTCCAAGCAGGCTTAAAAAACTTCCTGTTTTTATTTTAATTGCTTCATTTTTCCATCACAGTCTGGAGGCAAGGAGAATCATAGGGATTGATATGGATTTCTTTTTTTTGGGTAACTAAGCTTTATTTTGCATTTTAAACTATTGAGCAGTGTTTTTTTGTTTTTTGTTGTTGTTGTTTTGTTTTGTCTTATGGTTTTTTTGTTGTTCTTTCAAATAGAATTTTTTCCCTTTAAATGCATCGTTATGTGTATATCTCATGTATGCAGAGAAAGGATCACTACACAGAAGCAGAACTTGAATGACATTTTGCTATCATATATCATCATGGTTTTAAAAATAATATGTTTGTTCAGATTTCTCTCCTCACAAACTGTGATCTAAGAACAAGGCAACCTCACGACAACCAACAATTACAGGCAGAACATCTCAGAAACAGTCTTTAAAGGATGAAGCCTCAGGCAAGTTCTGTTTCCTGTTATGTCAGAAGAAAAGTTAATATAAAGTGAGTCTTCAAATGAACAGAAACTAATTTGATACTTGGCAGTAGCTAAGGAAAAACTTCTTTCTTCTTTAACTTCGTATTCTGTTTTGCTTCTTCTCTTCATGCAGAGAGAGTTTGTAGTTTTTTTACATTTCTTTCTCAAAACTTTGAGGCGGAAGACACTAGATAAAACAAATGATTCATTGGATGACACTTCTGAGGGGAAAGGTGTATGAAGAATGCTGATAGGAATTTTATATTCACCTATTGCCCGTAGCAGCCTGGCATGTGAGATTATTTGAGGATGCTAATTTGTTCACTGAATTCCATTTACACCATATTTGAACCAGCAGTAATACTGGGAATGCAACTACTGTTCTCCATTCTATCTAAAGGTCACTGTAAAACTGCTGGTTCAGAAGCTCCTCCTCTGGCCTGCAATCACCTTTTCACATCAAAAAAGTTGCTAAAGACATCAGTTCTAAGCCTGAAGAGGACAAACAGATGACTCTGCCATCATCTCTTTGTGGAGATGTGGTTGGCACAATGCTTCCTCATAATGTCTGACCTTGCAATATCATTGCAACAAATTAATTCCAGCCTATAGCTAACTTATTTGTGTAGAAGTTGGCAGAAATTGGATGATTTATCAATCTAGTCCTTCATTTGCAATTGTAAATAGAGTATTGAGTAGGCAAGTTCTATTTTCATCATACAAATTGACCGTCTTGTACAGAATTATTCAAATGCTAATACTAATTTGCACCCAGTGCAATACTGTTAAAGTCAAAGAGTAAAGCAGGCTTTTTGACCTCGCACAGCAATTGGCCCATTTATTTTTCATTATGTTCTATTTGATGCTTTACTTATTAGAGAGTAAGGACTGTCCGTAGTCTGTAATTGTATTCCCATAAATTAAGAGCAAAATTGAAGCCCTCATCAGAGGCAGCATGCTGCAATTGAGTAGTCTGATCTTTGTTGCTGAGATATGGTTTTCACCAATTTATTAATCTTCCTAGCCCGTGTTTTAATGCAGTGCTAACGTCGCATGGTCAATACTGATCATTTCCCATACTGTGTTGGTAGGAGTATTTCTGACGTTAAGTGGCTATGTGCTGCATAGGATAGTACCTATTTGGGTTCAGATTGCTCATTTATTGCAGAAAATGTATTCAACTTGATACACTATCTCCTTTACTATCATCTTGGTTATCAACTCTGAGTTTTATTCTAATATTTAGTGATACCTAAGTTCATTACTTAAAATTTTTCAAACAAGCAGCTTTATGTTTTCTGTCACGCTCTCATTCCATCTAGGAATATCTTCTGACTAACACTTGCAGATTCAGCTTATTATAATTCTTTATAGTTAAGCTTATTATAATTCTTTATAATTAACACTTTTTGAGTGCTGCAGTGGACGGCTATAAGCTCTTCAGAAGAGATAGACAAGGGAGGAGAGGTGGTGGCATGGCTCTCTATATTATGGAGTGTTTTGATGTTGTTGAGCTCAGAGCTGGGAATTATAAGGTCGAGTCCCTGTGAGTAAGGATCAGGGAGAAGGCCAACAAGGCTGACATCCTTGTGGCGATCTGTTACAGGCCGCCTAACCAGGATGAAGAGATGGATGATGTGTCCTACGAGCAGCTGGCAGAAGTTGCATGATTGCCAGCCTTTGTTCTCATGGGGGACTTCAACTTCCCTGATATATGCTGGAAATATAATACAGTGCAGAGAAAGAAGTCTAGGAGGTTTCTGGAGTGTGTGGAAGATAACTTCCTGGTGCAGCTGGTAAAAGAATGTAGCAGCAGAGGTGTCCCGCTTGACCTGCTGTTCACAAAAAAGAGAACTAGTGAGAGATGTGAAGGCGGGGAGCTCTTGGGCAGATTGTGGATGCCTCATCCCTGGAGGCATTCAAGGCAAGGCTGGATGTGGCTCTGGGCGGCCTGGCCTAGTGGTTGGTGACCTGCACACAGCAGGGGGGTTGAAACTAGACGATCATTGTGGTCCTTTTCAACCCAGGCCATTCTATGATTCTACAATAAGGGACGTGGTTTAGTGGGGAAATACTGACGGTAGGTGGATAGTTAGACTAGATGATCTTAGAGGTCTTTTCCAACCTTGGTGATTCTATGATACTATGATAATTCCTGCCAAGATTTATTTTTTTTACTGTGAATTCTGCACATTTTTGAATGTTGCTGGACATCTTGTATTTCAGAAACCTACAAATGCTGTTTCATTCGTGATGAAGTTTTAATGCAACAAACTACTCACATTTCTTTTTTAAAAACTTTTGATGAGATTATCTTGACAATTTTTTTGTCTTTTTTTTTATTAGTTTTCTGTACTCCCTTTCCCAGTACGATACCATAATAATTTGTGATTCCATATAGTCATAATGAATCAGCAGAACACAGTGCCAGATAACTGACTTTTAAAATGCAAGCCTTATGACTGCTGCTACATACGTGCTTTTACATACAAGAGTATGTAATAAAAATAACTGTAATTGGTGGATTTCACAAATAGTTCAAAGATTAATCCTTATAGTGACAGCTGAATTCAAGCTGATACACTGAAAAGAGGCATATAAAGAAAATGACCAAAGTGATCACGACACCTTAATTCCATTTTCTTTCATCCTTCTCACTTTTTTTGGCCCCTCTTACAGAGTTCCTCTTACAAGGGGGCAGATAAAAGCTCTTCATGTCCTTTAAAGCAGTGTCCTTCTCCTCCACCTTCTTTCTGCTTGTCTCTTATGGATTTTGATTTGAATTATAATATACAGAGACTCACTGTCGTGAAGTGACTAAATGGAATCCTATAGAACACTTTACAACTTTTCTTGTTCATGAATTTGTATCTTAAATTTATTGTTTTAATATCTCAAAGTCCAACAGCTTATTAACTTCTAAGACACTCAGAATACACTTTTTCTGATCATGTGTCACTCATTCTAATGGTTTTGTTTTTTGAAGGACCAATAAATCTTATAAGCAGAGGTTTAATTTCCTCCTTTGAAAGAAAAAGGAAAAAATGATGGAAGTACTTGATGTTGGCTGTATAATAATGAAGTATTCATCTCTTTATCTGTCTATTAAGGTCCTTTTCAGGCTAATAATTGGGAATTGATCATTGTAAAAAACTATATTACAGCAACAAAAATGACATATGCATTGTACTGATAGGATATTAATATTGGAATCTATTTCTCATAATAATATTGTATGGAAAAGCATGAACTTTTCACTCGTAAGTTGTATTTTGAGAGTTTCAAGCCTACTTGGTATCTCTAATTGTTTCATGTAAATCTTCTTTCCCCCACTAGTATTGTTCGGTTAATAAGTACCAGAATTTTAATTTGATTTTGATTTCTTTTCATTATTATGATAAGCATTTTATCTTCTTTGGGCATTTATATTTCCATAGGTAATAAGCACAGTCAGTTGTAGCAAATCTCATAATTCTGAACTGTTTTCTGCAGGCTTTGTTTCTGTAAAATTAATTACATCAGTTCATTAATAGAATAATTGGTAAGCATCAGGTGTGGGGTGGGAGGCAGAACAGAGGGAGGGAAATTCAAAGCATAGAGGATTAATTGACGAGTAGGAACCTGCAGAAGGACCGAAGGTAAACACACTGAAAAACTGCTTCACTAGTCCCAACTATAAAAGTGTTTCAGATTCAGTAGAACATGACAACCTGGGCTTTTTAGCAAGGTGGCATCCGTCAGAGAGAGAGTACCTTTGGAGTAGTGTGGTCCATCCCCACCAGAAATTTACAACATTTAGGAAAAACTTTCTAAGCCTTTTTTCTAAGCCTTAATTTTCTCCTGCAACTAGTGTATTAGCAGACAAGCTAGCACTAGATCTGGTAAAGCATCACATTAGAAGGCAGCACACACATTGGAAGAAATATATATCTATACCATAGCTCTCAGTGAAGGTCAGGACATCCTTACCATGTAAAAAATATTACAGCTGCCATTGCTTTCCAGAGAGTAAAACCTGTGTGGTCAGCATGTGGTACGAAATCCATACCTGGCACACGTGGAGCTCTGGGACTAGCCAGGAACATACTGGTGTCATGATGTGCTGGGTTATCCACAGGAAGTTGCTGGCAGCAAGGGGCTGTAAGGGGAAGCTGGGATTACCCTGTGCCAAGTATAGCTGGGTCCAGTCAGATCCAATGGCCTCAACACAGGGCATGGCTGGGCCCAACAACAAAATTGGTGGCACGCCTTGTGATGCTGTTGTCAATGAAGTGATACCTCCTCATTATTCTTAACATTATGCAACAAGGAGATAGTATGTTGTGAACATAGAATATGTTTTGTTAAACAATCAGGAGTATGATAAATACAGACTTCAAAAAGAAAATGTTGTGATCCACAGCTCTACAGGGAAGCTGTGCATGACCCATCCCTGGAGGCATTCAAGGCCAGGTTGGATGGGGCCCTAGGAAACTTGATCTAGTGACTGGCAATCCTGCCCAAGACAGGGGGTAGGAACTGGATGATCTTTAAGTCCCTTCCAACCCAAGCTATTCTGTGAAAATATTTCAAATAAAAATGTTCTAGGATGTGCTCCTTGGTTGATGTCTTATTTGAATGCTGACAAATAGGTTAGCCACTTAATAGTAGTATGATTATTTTATTAATAAGAATTAACATCAGATATTGATAGTAATTAATGATGCAATTACAGTCCTGACCATCCCATTTCCTTTTTAATGATCAACACAGTAATTATTTTCAGGGCATTTTAAAACACTCAGAAGATTAATTTTATTTAGGTGCAATTGGTGTTTGTTCTGGGTATTAATGGCCTATTGACTTTTTGAGCTTTATTAGATGATGACATGAAATCGGTGGGGATTTGGAGATGAGTAAAGTATCTGTGCAAACACTGATGTCTTGGGGGATGTAAATATATTTACCGTTGCTACTTTGCCTTATACAGGCAAAGTTAGACAAAAGCAGTTATTGATCAGTGTTCTTATTAGCCTCCGTGAAAGAAAATGGGAGAGCTCTGTCTACTTTGAGCATAGTACTAACCCACTATTCAATTAGTATTATCAGTTTAATTTATTTAATTGACACTTTCTGAAGAAGAAAAAAAAAAAAAAAGAATGAGAATAGGTTAACAATGGAAGTAGGAGTAAGTCCTTTTTATTCATGCCATTGCCAAAAGCATAGGCAGACGAGGGCTGCTATACCAGACCAATATATTTCCTCTCCTGGTATGTGTCTTGTCCTTGCTGTATATGGTGCATCCCATGCTGATTGTAGGTCTTGGTTTTGGCACGTGTGCTCCCTGTGCTTAGTACAGCAGGGAAATAAGCCTGAAAGGTTTTTTGGAAGTTTTTAATGTTCTGGTGAAGATGGATCCTTTTCCCCAAAGTAAAAGACACTCCTGCATAGAGGCAATTTCTTTTGTAGTGACTTATATGTATGATATACTGCATGGACCCAGTGTGTCTGCACAGTTTGTAGATTTATTTGTTTTTTAATTTCTTTTAAATTCTGAGGCTTGATCAACTGCATAAAATTCTTCTGAATTAGAGTTCTTCTGGGAAAAAAAAAAAAAAAGTAGATTAAAACCATAAAACTTTATATTTTCAAAATTATTTCTAATATATTCTTCTGAAATCATCTATCTTAAAATATCTTCATGGGATATTTTCTCAAATACAATGTCTTCTCTCTTCTTGAAGTAAAAAATAGGCTGGTTTTTTTTTTCATTTACTGACTTTTGAATGTAAGTGCTTTATAAGTTTGCAGAGGACATTACAGGTAGCTTTATTGTTCTGCAAGTGGTGCTGTCATTTCTATGTCTCCTGTAAATCTTTCTTCAACAATTGAAAATCTGTTTTCTCTCAAAGCTTCTGATTTCAAAAGCAATGGGTTATTCAGCAATTCTGCTAGCATTTTGAAATTTGTTGACTGCATGAACCCAAATATGTCTGCAGAACGAGCTGAGAAGCAGCCGTGTAGCTTTTTAAAGTTCTGTCAGCTTGTTAGCTCAGATCTGATCAATATGGCAGTCTAGGTACGTGGCTATGCCAAAACAATAGTTTGCATGATTTTACTGGCTAGAGTGATACATTTTAAGTAAAGAACCTCTCTTTGTTTTTCTGGAAAACCTCTGAAGAAAGAGGTAAAGGTATTGGAAACTTGAGCTTCCAGATAGGTACGTAAAACATTTCCCATCATTTGATATATGTGCATCATTGCATTATTTGTAGGTCACATATTTAAGGTACTGTTACATATAAAAATAAGTTTATGCACATCAAAGGTGTACTTATATTCCAGTGGGCCTATTCACATCATTACAATTATTTAAGTGAACTTTTTATAGAAATGGAGCCATGTGATCTCTATTTCTGTATGCAGAACAGTCACAGATTTAGTCCTGAAGGACATTCAGGTGAATGAATAAGTAACAAAGGAAAGCATCTCCTTTAGAACAGTCATGTATGTTTTCTGCAACACTGCATTAACTATGCCATGAAGGAATGGCTGCCTTGTCATCAGTTGAACTAAACAGTTTTAACATCAGATAGAAGTAACTGCCGTGATGACAATTTGCTGTTTTATCCTGAAACATGGGACGCTGTCACTGATGCCAGCACTATTAACAACTATCTTTGCTTCTAAACTGCCTACATTTTTCTGTAGAAATAATTCATTTACTACTGGAAATTCAAACCAAAGGGCAAGAAATAACTGAGAGCAAGTTGCGTCCCGTGTTTTAAGACCTTTCTTCTATATGTTTTTATTTTCTCCAAAGCTCTGCAGCAAAGAATAGATTCCTTTACTTGGGATTCTGTTTGCCTCTCCTCCATCCCTTGCACTGTATACCTTAAGGAGCAGAACTGTGTACTCCTTCAAAGTGAAGAAATATTGCCTGTTAGCCATGACTGTAATGAAGGTTTCTGAGTCTGACTACTGGAAAGTGATATTGCTGACAGAATGTAGTTTCCAGATTTTAAAGTCCTGCTGGGATCAGGCATTCCAATATTTCTCTCTGTCTTTACACAAGATCAATTACATTGAAGAGCCATTGTATTTTCCTACGATTGTTTAAAAAAGTCAGCCAATCCAGCACATAGATGTGTTTTGGGGTATATAAATTGGTGAGTTATTACCTTCAGAGGAATTTTGGGTATCAAATAGGAAAATGAATGTGAGCTCATTGGCATAGGGGCTTTGAAAATTATGGGAAATATCAACAAAGGAAATACACTTCCTTTTTTTTTTTTGTAAATAGGGAGTACATCTAAGGAGGACATGTCACTTGGGAGCCTGTAGAAGAAGCAGTGGCAATGTACCAAAAAGTCAAAATACAAGAATGGGGAATAGCATGGTGCTGAGAAGACTATGGTTGAAGCTGAGCAGATAGAGCAAAAAGAAAATGCAGAAGCCCGTGGTTCACCACTGTGACAGTTTTCCTAAGGGTTTCCTGGAAAGACTAGAAGGATTTGCATGCAGGGCATGTGCATTCCGTCTGTATCATTGGTTTGCACAACTTACCTGTCCCAACTGTTGCATTCCCCTGGCTACAGTCTTACAGAAATCCACTGTCTGCCACCCTGGCAAAGCACCCTTTCCCCTAGGTCTTAACCTGTGAAACAGTTCCAGGGTGTGCTGCTCAGGGTGAGAACCACCAGCTAGGTGGTATGAGAAGCACTGGAATGTACTCCAGGCTGAAAAGCAGGGAAACGTGGCAAAAAGCTTGAGAAATGGTGCATTAGGTACTTTGCACCCACTGCTAATTTTGTCTGTTAGTAAAGCATGTCCGCTTGACACCATGCAGCTCTGCGTTGAGCTCTCCCATTTACTTATAAAGGAGCTGCTTATTTAAAGTAGTCTCACTGCATTAGCACATTATTTGTCCTCGTCTTGTTTCGAGCCAGCTCAGGCATCTCCTTGTGCTGCTGCTCTGTTTTATCAAGGCATATTCTGTCTAATCCCTCAACGGAGCGTACAGAGAGTCTCTGTGTGCTGCATACACACTGTGTAATGACAGTGATTAGCCCAATCTTGGTATTATCAGGTGGTTCGTCCTTGTTGTATTAGCTAGGTGAAAAGCAAGAGAGACAGCAACAAAGTGTTTGAATTTGCATGGCTACTAGCAACACGATTCAAACTTATTTGATATTTGGCTAGTTTCATGTTTGGAACGTGGGCTAAATAAGCAAAGGCTAAAAGGAAACATAGAATTTTGTCTGAAACAAAGTTGTCCCCTTAATCAGCTGTAATTATGTTCTTAGCAAATAATTTGGGCAATAACAGGTTGAGATTGGAGAACTGTGCAAATAAAAATATTTATACACATCGTGGTTTTAAAAGTGTGAATGTATTTAAATAAAAGATATGCACTTACAGTTTCAATGACATTAAAGTCTACTTCATAAGAATAAATATCCAGTTGCAATGTGTCAAGCACATAAATGAGAATGATTGTCACACGTGTGAAAAAGCTCCATTGTTCTGCTCGTTCTGAAGTAAATGACATAAATCACAGAGTAATTTGCATAACTTGGAGATTAGAAATGTATCCCTTTATCCTTATTAATATATTTGCCCTTCTTAATTATAAAGATTTGAATCTTATTTTAAAATAATTTCCTACAAAATATACTTGGGGATAGAAGCTGCATGTTAATTCTGGATGGATTACTTGCCTAGCCTTACAAAAGAGATAAATTGCTTCTATTTGATAATAGCTAATTTTAAAAAAGGAAAAAAAAAAAAAAGGATTTATTTTATCTAGCAAAAAAATTGACTTCTCCGTAGGAAAAATGTTCTCACTATAAACTAAGTATATATATTTTTTTTATCTGCCACAGACCTTTACCCATAAAAGTTGTCCTCCAATTTATGTCAGTTACAATCCCCTGTATATAAAATATACAATACAGAATCTCAGATAAACTTTTAACAATGTTCATAAAACTTTTTCTCAAACTTGGTGTCATTTTTCTTGTATGTTAGTCAGTAAGCCATGGATCTTGACTGATTCACATAATTGAATAATCCTTTTTATAGGGAGTTTCCTCAAGAGATCTTCCATTTCAACCCCTTCTCAAGACAGGATCAGCTACAGCAGATTGTCCATGTCCTGTCAGGCTCTAAATATCTGCACAGATGGAGATTTCAAAACCTCTCTAGGGAACGCATGTCAGTACTTGATCACCCTCATACTTAAGAAGTTTATTCTTGAATTCAGATGGCATTTCTTGTGCTTCAGTCTGTGCCCATTGCCTCGTGTCCTGGGCACCACTGAGAGCCTAGATCTACCTGTCTTCTTTCATCTTTTCATTTATTTGCATATGTTGAGGTTTCCCAGAACCTTCTAATCTCCAGGCTGAACAGTTCCACCTCTCTCAGCATCTCCTCATATGAATGATGCTCTTAATCATGTTTGTGCCTCTTTGCCGTACTTGCTTCAGGGAGTGCCCATCTTGTACTGGAGAGCCCAGTACTGGATGTATGTCTCACCAGTGCTAAGTAGTAGATACAGTAGATTCATCAGATTTGTAAGATTCATCTGATGAATTCCAAGACATTGCAGATAACTGAGGACAACATCCTTGATTTGGAGGAAATCTGATTACAGAAAGAAGGAAGAGGATAGTCCATTTCTTAAAAAGATTTGCCCTCTTTCATTAGTACCTTCCAATCTGTCTAGCTCTTACTTTCGTTCATTCTTCACAAAATCTATTGTAATCCCTTCAGACATTTGTCTTTGAGGAAAAAATAATAATGAGGTAGCATCGAGTTGATAAAGAAAAAACAATAATTGGGGCATAAAATTGCCAAGAGTATGGTGCAATGGAAAAGGAGACACTGACAGTAGTAGGGTGGACTTTCATTCTGGTCCTTTGCAACCCAGGCCATTCTATGATTCAATGATTCTATGAACCTTGAGTGCTCTGATATTTCAGTTGTGAATATTTGCTTATGTCTGATAAGTAAAAAAAAAAAAAAAGCTTTCAGGGAAATTATGGCTTTAGGCAAATAAAGATGGATGCTCCATCCCTGGATGCATTCTAGGCCAAGCTGGATGTGGTTCTGGGCAGCCTGGTCTAGTGGTTGGCGACCTTGCACGTAGCAGGGAGGTTGAAACTAGATGACCTGTGAGGTCCTTTTCAACCCAGGCCATTCTATGATTCTGTGATTCTATGACTAAGGAATGAAGGAGCAACACACAAACTTACTTGTAGATATAAGGGTCAGAAAGGGAAATAAACAAGCTCCTGACAGACAGAGGAGAGGGAGAGGAATAGAAACAATGAAAGTATATGCACTGTGAAAGCTCCTGCTTTGAGAGAAGAAATCTCCTTCTTTGAAAGAATGGAAGCAGGGCACACGGAAGCACTGGTGGAACAAGACAGGACAAACATCACCATACAATTGAATGGCAAACAAAGCTGCTGTTGAAGGCGTCCTGCTCCCATGCCTTGTCTTCTGCACAAAGAAATAAATTGTAGCTGTGTTGATGATCAATAAAACAGGACATGTGGAATGTCACAGCATACATCGGCAGGTAAATGTTGACACCATACAGGAAGATAATCTGCTCTTCCTATTGTACCACTCCTGCTCTGTTCCACACACATAGTACTGTGAGCATTGTGCCCTAACTAAATTATTAAAAATATTAAAAAGCATATGTTCTTTATAATTTTTCGACATTCTCTTTAAGATAACTTGGTACTTTCCATTAGGACGATGGCATAATTTGATTTATGATGGTGTCTGAATTTCAGCAAAGCAGAAAACTAGAGTTGGAGATACATCATTTGCTTGCTGGTCAGGGAGATCTCATTGCACATGTAGAGTGCCATAGTATATGGAAGGCAGTTATAAGAAACCTAACCAAACATGAAGGCCAGAAATAAAAACAAGCAACTACTAAATTTGTCATTCTTGGGGAAAAAAAGCATCAAACACAACATTTGCAAATAGCAATGTTATTCAGAGTCCCCGAGGTACAGTAGTATTATCGAAAGTGGCTCACTTAGGCAAGCTCCACTGCTTTTAAAAAGCAGAAAAACTCCGTGAACATCTGGTTGAGGTCTATTATCAGCATAATCCTAACGCTGCCTTTGTCCTCTTATTCATTTATCCAGAGACTGTCTTCTCAGCGGTATCTCTTTTGTCTTTAATCTCCATAGGCTTTTCCACCTTACAGTGACAAAAAGGCCTGGTCTCAAATGCAATCATTCAATAAGAGTTAAATGTGGGTACCATCTATATATATCCTCTAAATTTCAATATGCCTTATTCAGACTGACAGTCAGAAAATGAAATATCAAAAATAACTGTGGGAGTTGGGAGAACAGCAGTAATATAATTTAATTGATTTTATGATCTTAACTTATCCAGGATTTACAGAGGCAGCTATATGCCGGTGATTAAATGGATGTCTTTGCTGTTCTGTAAAAGTATTTACTTTATATTTACAGCTAGTGATTACCTCGTATGGACACTGGGGTGTTGTGTCTTCATATTTTTCTTTAAAACAAGCTTTCCTTTGCAAAAGAATATACCATCATGAAAAGTGGTGTCTTTGTGAGTCTGGTTAATTTTGTTTATTCTGCTAGTTTAGTGTTATCAAAATGAGATCATGGATGGAGCAATTATTATGAATGAAGGGGGACTAGCTATTAGATACTGTTATTGTATGTATTCTGCTTCTTAATTCTTACTTTTTACTAGCTTTGGCATCTGCCTGGACTTAACAAGTACAAACCTCACACACAAATCAAATGACAGAAGAAATAATATTCCTATTTCAGGGAGATGAGAAAAGCAGAGTATCAGTAATTAATTCCTAAAGAACAACAATAACTTTTTCTCTGGGGAGTAAAATGCTCCCCCTGCTGGAATTACTCACATTTTGAAATTATTGGGGTTTAGTGAGCAGCACAACCTGACTCAGTGTGTGTTGGTGCATGTTAGCACCAACCTGCATGGTAGGTAACCTGCTCTTTGCTAGCTGTTCCTCATGCTGGCACGTGCCCCACAGGCTAACTCTAGCTGCTAGCACCATGTCCTCGCCACTTGTTCCTCACCAGCTGCTTGTCAGCAAGCTTTGTTGTCAATGCACACTCTGAAGAGCTAAAGTAAGAACAAAATCATGTCTCAGGACACCACAGAACCTTGAGTAGTTTTCAGGACTTCACAGGAGTTTCTTTGGAAGAATATATTGCTGGCTTACTCCTTTTGCTTTTTTTCTACTTCTAAGCTTTTGCACTCCTATGCTGTACTGCACTGCCTTACTGTAATTGTACTTCTGATGCTGGAGTACTAAGAGGGCTCAACTGCATTGCGCTGTACAAACACATAATGCCTCCTTCTTTATCTACCCAGCTAACTTCTGTCCACTGCAAGGAGACTCGAATACACCTGGGGATACGAGACTTTTGAGCAGTCAGGGAATGAAATTCACTCCGAGGCTGAGACTGATCAAGGAGATGACCATACTTAGGAAAGAACATTAAGAAAAAGGCTTTAAAACAATTTTTATGCCATAATCTCTCTTACAAGTAGAAGCGTGAAGCAGTCAAACTAGTTCTACAAGCTGGGACATAAAGAGATCTTAGGTATTTAGGAAGCTATTGTATAGGGTGAAGCCAGAAGGCACATAGATATTCAGACATATAAGGTGAAATAAAATGAATGCAAAAAAATGGACAATAGGCAAAAGTATGAATTTTGGATCTCTCACTTCCAAGCTTTGCCCTTCACAATTTTTCTTAAGTAATGTTATGGAATAAATTTACCTTATATTTGCATTCCTAGTGAGGATGAGGGCTTTTATTGACTACTTCTGCTTTTCTGAGGAAAGCAGATTTCTTTATATTATTTTAGGAAAGCAAATCTTGGTTAATGGTATCTGCCCAGTCTTACATTATTGGCAAAATCCTGTACAGCTTAAGATATGAAATTCTTCTATTTGAACTCTTTTCCTCTGCTGGATTCTGTCACTCATCACTCTTCAGTGCATCACTATTTTGTGTGATATATAACAGCATTGCTTTCCCTGACAAAGCAAAAGAAATCAAAAACTGAGTAAAAGCAGCGAATATGTCACATCCTTGAGGCAAAGCTGAAAGAAACCTTTCAGAAACAAGCTGGTTGCATTTAATTATTCTAGGTCTTTCAAGATAAAATCCATCATATTTTTATGTTCTGAGGTTATCAATGTCTGTTTGTTGAGTGCACATGAAAAGAGGACTTTTGGATTTTGCGTCAAAAGACAGAGGTTTAAAAACGTTCTGATCGATGCGCTGAGGTTGTGTGATGCACGTCCAGAAACAAACATCAGCTCTACAATTGATGGAGCCCATACAGTGACTGGCAAGACAAATTGTTCTGCTGGCAAAAGAGAGGTTTGGGTCAGAAAGGGCTGCCCCAGACATTTTTTCTTGCGATATTTCATTTCTAGCTTTACCAGCTACTTGAAAAATTAAATTCCATTTGTGTTGTTTTAAAGTAGTGAATTCAGAATGAATATTTGGAATCACGCACAGATCTGGGCAATTATGCAAACTTTTCAAAACCTGCAATTTCATATCCTATTGTAACATACTGAGAACAAACTGTTTTCATAAAAGACAAATGGTCATCTCTGTAACACAAATGAGGGTTGCGTACTGGCCATGATTAGGTGCCACAGTGCTAGATGACATTTATAAAATACTTCATACTGTAATGTATTGTTTGGGTGAATTTCAGTCAGAAGCAATTGAAGTTAGCTGAAAGCTGCTACAATACAATTGCAAATAGGATTTGTACTTTGTTGTGCATTTCTCTTGTGCTCCCCGGCTGCTGCCCCTCTTGTCTGTCTATCGAATGCAAATCGTGGGAGGGCAGAGACCTCTTCTCTCACACCGTAGGATGATTACATGGGTCTTGCCATCTCCTTGCATCTGTGGATGTAAATTCTCTTACCTTCTGAGTTACATTTTCTTCTTTTCTTTGCCACGTGAGGGGACAAACAGGAGAAGAAATAACAGCAGGAACCTCTTATTGGTCATCATCCAAAGGTGACGGTTTATATCATAGTGTTTAAACAAGGTAAATTGATTCCTGCTGATCTCTCTTTTGGTTTTGTCTCTTAGGATTTACTTAAATATCATTACATCTGACACTTGACTGCACTAAGCATCAAGTTTGGATTCTTTATGTTTGGGGACCTTCATACCTTTCTATGCACGTATTTATTGGCTCTTATGTTTTTGCCTTTGGCTTTGCAATTGTACTATTTATTTTCACTTCTTTCTCAGTTTGATTTCATGCCAAATCCCAAGTCATTCACAGCATACAAAGTAATCCTTTTCTGGAATGGATCAGAAGGCTGTGATGATCATGTCTTCCTCCTGCGCAGTTTTATCATGGACCATTCCAGGAATTAGCTGATATAGAATGTTTTGGGCTGGAAGGGACCTTGAACATCACTTGGTTCCAATTTTCCTGCTGTGGACAACGGCACCTCCCACTTGTAAGGAAGCTGTAGGCTGCCATGAGGTCTTGACTCAGTCTCCTCTTCTCTGGGGTGAACAAACCAAGGAACCTTGGCCACTCCTCACGTCTTGCTCTTCAGACCCTTCACCATCTTTGTAGCCTGGCTTTGGATGCTCTCCACTGGTTTTATGTCCGAAGTACAGAGGCTGACTAGAACAAGAAGGTTTTTCCTTCTGGTTTTTTGTTTGCTTATTTTGGTTTTGTTCTTTTTTTGTTCTACTTCCTTTTTTTTTTTTTTTTTTTTTTTAATTTGTCTTGTTTATCTGTGTAATGGCAAATGCAAACACAAGTGCTAACCATAATTGGCAGTTTGAACCCTACGACAGAGTGTACAACAGAGTCTGCTGGTTCTGCCCTGAATTTCTTCAGGACACCATTCCCAGATGATTGTGTAACACCCTGCTGCCACCAGACCACCAGCTATATTTCAATATTAAGTGTTTTTCTTATATATATCGCTGTGTTTCAGTGAATACAACACCACAGTTGTTTCCATGGTGCTTATAAGTTGCTGAAATTGCAGATTTCAGTTCTGCATGAGATTTGATCATCCTTCCAGATGATTTTAAGATGCTGACTTTAATTTGAGATATTAATACAGAACTTCAGTGTTCGTTTTTTTTTCTGAAGTATTTACATATAGATTAATGAAGTCAGTTTTTTCTATGGTACTGAAAGCATTCCAGGTCTAATTGGAATCATAAACTTAACCACAGTATCTCTATGACATGAATGTGATTTTTGCTTATGAAATGCCTTTGGAGATTCACTTTCAAAACAAATGGAACATCATTTTACTACCTCATACATTTAGCTCTGACTACTTGAGGAATGATTCTGAAGCAAGTGTTCTGAATGAGTAGCAGTGACTGTATCCTGAGAATTGTTTTTTCCCCATTAGCATCCTTTTAAGCAACATGAAACATCTCAGTGTCTTTTACCAAAAATTATATCTTAAATTAGTCAGCTATTTAGTTAATATTATTTATTATGCAGGAGAGAAATATTTTCCCACAGTAGTATCTGAGTTACATAAAGTGCCCATTTATTTTATATTAAAATGAAAAGATGGACCTGTTATAGGACATTTGGACCGCTACTATTAATAATCAGATTTGAAGATCACCTCTGGCTGATAAAAAGATTTATATTAATCTATACTTGATAGATTCAGAAGGACTAAAGGAGTGAAGGAGAGCGAATGAAAAAAGAACATCTTCCTGTTTTCATTGTTAGATGACCTTGTGCCGTGGTACGTTTAAATTGCTTACTTCCTATGACTCTATAAAGTTCTGTGTTTTCATTTTCTGGATTAGATTGAAGTGTCAACTGTTTTTGATGAATTATGCTAGTAATATATGTTCATGTTCTTCTTTGCTCTTTTCTTTTTTATTTATATATGTCCAGTATAATTTAGTTCATCTAAAAAACTTTCAGGAAAATTTTATTTTTTAATTACAGTTTTAGCAAAGTTGGTTTTGGGGTTTGTTTGTTTGTTTGTTTGTTTCCAAATGACTTTAACTTTCTTCTGTGCAAATAAAACACACATTTAGCTGTTTTAAAAATCAAATGAAAAGCTTATGTCAAATGCAGGAGTCCCATTTTAACATATGCTAACGTTCAGAATGTATTTTAGGAAAAAAGAAAATTGTGCAAATCAAATGGACTAATTATTGCAATTAGCAATTTAAACCTTAATCCTTTTGCATGAAACTTTCCCTTTCCTTTTGCACGAAACTACTGAAATCAAAAGTCTCCTTGCAAGTGCAAGGGTTTTGCAGGACCCTCAGAATTAGGGACTTGATTCTTTATTTCTTTATTACTGAAAGGTGCAGAGGAGAGCAGAAGGCTTTAAGTGCCTTACTTCTGTTACTGAAGATTCTCACTGATGCAGAACTGGAAGAACAGCAAGTAAAATCAAGACATGTTTATATACAGTATGTATGCTGAGATGGTCCGTTATAATATGATGTTGCTCATCTTTTTCCTCAGTGGATGATTCCATGAGCTCTGTTATATATATGATAATGTGCACGTATACTACAGTGAGAATGAAAACCACCCTATGTTGCAAAGGGTTAAGCATCAGCAAAAGGTCTGTATCAGCACTTACTGAATCTCATGAATATCAAGGAGTTTTTGTATCTTTGTTTGTTAAAGCAAACCACAATTTCTCTTGTGGCTTTAAGCTGCTTCTCTGGCCGTTATTTTTCTGTATCCCACTGTGTACTGCACCATCTCAAGTATATCTGGAGCTGTAGTTGTTCTTCTATTACAAATGGTGATAAGGATTTTCCAAATGCAGCAGCTTTTGATTGAGTGGAACAGTTTCTAAAATAATACAACCTCCTGTTGCCACCTGTCATTTAACATAGTTGTTCCTGTGGTTTTGACTGTGTTGTATTTTGCTTTCAAAACGGTACAGAATCTTGAATGAGAAAACTTGGGAGAAAATCTGCCTAATAAAATCAGATGTTTAAAAATAAGTCATTAAGGAAATAAGGCTATTTTTATAGTTTATAATAGTTTATTATTGTGATTCAAATCTAGGAAGAAAATAGGAGATATGTTTCCTCTACTCTTAGCCAAAGCTTTTCTATTGTTGATTTCACTGATAAATATCTGTTTGTTGTTTTGATGCTTCTTTCAATTGTTTTTACATTAGAACTATCGTTTTGGGGCAGGAATATATTGCCACAGAGAAAACATGTTTACCTAGGAAGAGTTAGTTCTGGGAGCATCACTTTGGGCAACTCAAAAGCCGGTTGCTCTGTTTGTAAAAAGTGAGTCCTATAAGACTGCTGAATAGATTTGAAGGACTCTAGATCCTACTGCTGCAAGCTGTAGTACTTCTAAGAAATTATAGCTCCTCTAACCTGAATCATCTTGCCTTGCCTTCTTTTCATACCATGAGTATGCGTTGTTGGAGGACATAGGAAAGAAAAATGCCAATTTCAAAGACTGGCTTGAGGAGGAAGATCTCCATAGATTTCCTCAGTAGTTAGAGGAAATACAGTAAGAAAATTATCTTGAGAAAATAGTTCTTAGCAGGGGCCTTTGCCAATAGCCTCAAGTAATATTGAGAAACACACCCTGGAATGGCAGTGTAACTGTAGATATTAATAATTTTTCAGAACACTTGGAATGTTTTTGGCCCAGGCAGACTATCTGTGTTTCCAAACATTCCTGGGAACAGTTCAGAACCTACAGGACCATTTTCAACAGAGAGCTTACATGCAGCTGTCCTGTTTTTGAGTATAGAAGAGTTTAATACCATGGAGATGGGCAGTTCTGTAGTAAGCCTTAGTGTCAGTCAATGGTTCCATGATCATAGAATCGTAGAACTGCTCAGGTTGGAAAAGACCTTAAAGATCATCAAGTCCAACCTCAACCTAACCATACTACCCTAACTTTAACAACCCTCCGCTAAATCATGTCCCTGAGCAACACATCCAAATCCTCTTCCCCAGACTAAACAGCCCCAGTTCCTTCAGTTGCTCCTTGCAGGGCATATTCTCCAAGCCCTTCACCACCGTTGTTGCCTTTCTTTGGACCTACTCCAGCACCTCTATGTCCTTTCTGTATTGAGGTGCCCAAAACTGAACACAGTACTCAAGGTGAGGCCTCACCAGTGCCGAGTACAGGGGCAGGATGACTTCTCTAGTCCTTCTCACCACACCACTCCTGATACAAGCCAGGATGCCATTGGCCTTCTTGGCCACCTGGGCACACTGCTGGCTCATATTCAGCTGACTGTCCATCAGTAAACTATGTAGTAAATAATAATAAATAAATAAATAAAAATAATACATTATGTAGTAGCAAAGATGTTGCCTAAGTTGCCTTCTGAACAAAATAAAAACAATCTGAAAGCTGAATGGATAAATCACTTGAGTAATACTGCCTAGTTAAGGTGATGGCAAACAGGACAAGAACAAGCCTATAGAGTCATCTTCATCCCAGGATTTCAAGAGCAGAAGCCAACAATGTGAATTTTAGAAGTGATGAAGGCTGTAACTTGGTAAGAGAGATCCAGCAGTGGAAGCAAAGGGGGTAAAATGTCAGCCATAATAAAGAAATAAATCTAAAGGAAATGTATTAAAGGTGTCACTACAATGGCACCAATAAAGTGATGTGAGATCACAGAAAAAAAGAGAAAAAGAAAAAAAAATACAACAAAAGTACAAATTGACCATCTTACTGAAAATTGTAATGCCTGAACTGTCCTGAAAATGAAAACAAGTGTAACAGTAAACACCTCTTCAAACCCTGCGCTTCCTAGATATTACTATTTCCAGCTTGTGCAAAAAGTGGAGAGGGGATGGCAGTGGAAGAGGCAACTGCCTCAGTGTGTTGCAGTGCCTGCTAAGTAGTAGTTTTTCATTCATCTGGGTCACTTTGGGAATGATGGAAGGTTGCAGGAAATCCTGTGGCCTTACTTCTCTTTACATCAGCTGTGCTGTGAGGTGAGGATAGCAGGATTGTCTTTTTCCTAGTACGTTGTAAATGAAGAAGACTTTGTCTAAAAACAAGTATTGTAAATTGCTCTACTGTTCTAAGCCTTTCAATAATCATTAAATCAGCCATGAGAAATTGGACTTAGACCAACTCATAGTGTCATGCTGCCTTCGTTTCACCCTGTAAACCTACTGCTTTCTTTGCAGGTTTTTTCTACTATGCTAGGGATATATTCTGACATTACTCTGTTTCTAACTTCTTCTACCAACTTCATTTCATTATCTGTTTGCACTTTCGGTATCTTTGCTTTCTTTTCAATTAATTGTGTACTTTTTCTGCTCTCCCTCTGCACCTAAAATTTTAAGCTGCTTATGTATCTTTTTTATTTATCTCTCAATATCTTTTTCAATTCTGTGTTTATTTGCTATGGTTTTGTTCTTCTCAGAGTGCACATATTGTTGGATAATACACATAACCCTTGGATAAGCAGTAATTGCTTTCTGAACAGCTTCCATTGCCTTTGTGTCCTTCTCTCCTCCCACTCCTCCCATTAGGCACTTAACCCACTGGATCCTCTCCAGCACTTCCCCATTCTTCTACATTCAAAGTCCTTGGGTTTGTTTTTTTCATTCCTCTTGTGGTTTCAGCCTGCAGTAATGAATCCAACTGGATTATGGCCATTAGTGAGTCCTCCACCTCTACTTCTAACAGCTGCACTGTTGAAAGTCAGAACTTTTGTCTTTCTTGTCACCTTTTAATACATTGAGGATATAGTACATGACTGTTGCTTGATTTATTTCTCTTATTGTGTCCCTGTTCCTGTGTGTCTGGATAGCTGAAATCTCTTCTTATTAGTTTTGACATTTTGCTATATCTCATAATCTTCTTGTTGTTTCTGATCTTATTTTTCTGGTTTATATCAAGTCTACAGTACAACCTGACTCACCCTATTGTTTTGAATTTAGAGCCATGATGATCCTTTCAAACAATTGCAAAAACTTCTGGCTTCTTCGTAGTTTCAGCCGGTTGTCAATAAAACAGTTTTGAACTCAGCCATTATGGTCTGAATTGCGTTTGGCTCAGCAGAGTGCATTCCACCACCCAAAGCTCCCTCCCGCAGTGTGCTCAGCACTCTGGCCTCAAGTCAAGCAATTAAGTACATGCTAAAGT
Organism: Pavo muticus; assembly: GCA_016647715.1. Lineage (NCBI taxonomy): Eukaryota > Metazoa > Chordata > Aves > Galliformes > Phasianidae > Pavo > Pavo muticus. The sequence continues at coordinate 939,248 of JACDJE010000320.1, forward strand.
TCAGTCATGTGAGGAGCACCGTTAAGTCAACAGGACTACTTACACGCTTAAAGTTGGCACAGGATTAAACGCTTTGCTAAATCAAAATATTGGAGCTGTGATTTTAATGGAGCTTGGTTAATGAAGACTACACATCCCAGTGATAGGAGAGGTGGTCAGTAACATGTTCTGTTAGGTATTTGGGTATGTGGTCAGTAACATGTTCTGTTAGGTATTTGGGTATGAAGGAACCGAATTCAGTCCCACGTCTAGGTCTTAATAGTATGTGTCTGTATACATTTGCATAGACATACACACTTGTAGGGGGATAGAACAGTATTTGAGAATATCAAGTAGATTATAAAAGCAAATATAAAGAATCTAGGCCGTATTTGTTGCTTGTAGATGCAATAAGAAACTGCATTGACTTTAATGGGCACAGTTTAGGGATTGTATAAAACAAATACTGCACCAGCATTTATCAAACAGCTCCATACCATGGACATATCTCTCACTGCAGTTTAACTTTATAATGTCTTATGCCTTACGTACAAACTTCACAGAGCAGTAGGTTGAGTTAGTGTTCTTTTTCTGGATTGTGTTAATGCCTGAAAAAATATTTAATGAATCATGTATAAATCATCTAACTTCTATACTCTTTCCTACTCCTGCTCAGTCTTTAAACATTAGAGTGATAATCCTACTGAGCATTTAAACAATTGTGTATCAACCCCTTCCATCATAGATGACTTAGCAAATAGCAGATTTACCTATTGTATTTCAGTTGTAGGGTGAACACTGTCAAAATTAATATCCATATGAGGCAAAGAAATTTATTCTAATCTGTGTCTTGTAGTTTTCAATACTGTTTTAAAGAAAATTAAATCACCTCTGAAAGCTGAATTATCACAGTGAAATTACATCCTATCATAGCCATGATGTGTCACATTCATTTTGTTACAAATGAATATATCAGCTTAGATTTATTTTAGCATGGCTTATGCTTTCCGAATTCAGGTTTTAAAGGTTCGCTCTGAAGCACAGTATTTCAGCTAAATGCATCCGGTGAGACAGTTGGATCTCATTTATAAGCATCTCTCACTTTCTGCCTTATGCTATAATAAATGTTCTTGACTGTAAGATTTTAGATGAGATCAATTGTACTTCCCGCTTATCCCATTCTCTGCTGGCAAGTCTGAAAAAAAAGACGATTTCTTTTTCACAGCCTTTAAAAAGGGAGGACTCACTTGACTCATTTTTTAAAGTAGAGCGTTTAATATTTTTGGAATTACTGCTTGAATTCCATCTGTAGGATGGCATTTATTATAATAAGCAAAATAAGAGAACTGCTCATATCACAGCTTCTTTCTTTCGCTGCCAAGAACTATTTGCCATATCAAAGGCATTTGTCTCCAAAGTTTTCTTTTTATGTTATAGTTTTTAATGGTTATCTTTGACAGGTGACTGTGCAAACTTAATCCCTATAATGCACTGAGAGCTCTAGATACAAAAAATCCTTTTAAGATCTTTCCAAACAATCATATCTAGGCAATTTAAAAAGAAAAAGATCTTTTTGTTTAGAGGATATTGTCTAAAGTACATGGCATTCATTTTTAAAGTGAAGTAATTTACTCCTCAAGGCACAGTGGCAAAGCAAAGACATTTACTGTTTCCCAGTCTTAGTAAACTTGTAATGGAGAGAAAGAAACATCAGATCTCATGAGAGGTACTGAAAGAGATTTCATGTCCACAGGGATCAGGCAGAAGCTCATTGTACTGGGTATGGCTGGGATGGAGTTAAACCCATGTGGTGCTGTGCTTTGTATTTGTGGCTAAAACACACAGATCTTTTTTCTGTTGCTGAACAGACCTCGCCCAGCATCAAGGCTTTGTCTCTAATCCCTCCCTCAAAGGCCATTAGGCTGAGGATGGGTAAGAGTTTGGGAGGGAACGCAGCTGGGACAGCTGACCAACACTGCTTTGTTTGCAGGGGCAGCTTTTGGATTTCTGGTCTTTATCTCAACCCATGAGTTTTGCCCATCTTATTTTCTTCCTGTCACGTTTAAGAGGGGGAGAAAGAGAGGACGGCTGGGTGGAGGTCTGGAGCCAGTCCTGGTTAACCCACCACACTCATTCTCAAGGTGTTTTAAAAATCAGAAGGGGCAAAACCAAAACAGAAGACCTATTTTTTTTTTTTTCCCCATGATATTCATGAACTCCAGTGGAGACTTGTGAAGGTTTTGTCAAGATAAAGTAAATCTTTGAATGGAAAGTGGCTCAAAAGACAGACAGAGAAGTATAATGTTGGAGTTGTTATTCAAATATCAAGTCACCATATGTGCTCCTCAACTTCCAATGTTACCATTATGTGACAAAACTTCTTAATAAAGTGAGAAAAGTTTATAAAAGTGGTGAATTTTGTAAATAAGATCAAAAAATTTGTTCCCCAGAGAAGCCAAGTGTCCATTCTTATCATATGATGCCATCACTGACAGATTCTATTTTTTAATTATAAGTGTTATACCAAGAGAGACATAAATTCAATGACACTTTTTATAAAAACAGTTGAAGTTCCAGTTTGCCATGCTGGGGGAAGGGATTCTGCCCTGCTCTGGCAAAATACTAGCAAGGAGATAGTGTTCAGTACCACTTTATGCTGAGTTGGGGGATGACAGTTACCAGCTTGCTGTGAAAGTCTCCCAGTAAATTTGTGGAGACACACAAAAATATAGAATAGCATAGTGAGCAGGGAAAAATGAAGTTTCTTCTTTCCTAGATCAAAGCCCTTTTGCTCTGTTCATACATAAATAAGACTTCTCTTGCAGATGAGTACCGTAATGGAGAATTGTTTTCCAGTATTTTTCCTTAATCACATAAATCAGTATAGCAGACATCTGTCCTGGCTGAAATGTCAACTTTCTGCAAAACCAAATCCGTGTCACAGTTCTGATCATAATATACAATTAATTAAATTTCATGTCAGTAAGACTGCAAATACGGAAATAACTCCCATCATGGGCTATAGTCAGAATTTTTAAGGAAGAATTCATCAGAAATAATTTGAACGAAGTAGCAAAAAATCTGTCACAGATGTGGTGGTGGAGTTGTAATAACTTCCATCAGGTAGTTTACAGAAGGAACTACAAGGCGTGAAGATAGCTACTAAATCCTCATTCTCTTAAATAAGAAAAAAAAGGATAAAGTGGGGAAGAGGTATCTTGCAGGCCAGTTTCTTTCTGTTGAAATATTGCTGCAGGTACTCTATCAAACTTAGTACCAGCACTTGCAGTAAATGTAAATTTTAGAAAGGCCATTAGGAATGGAGAAAAAGCTGTCTGTTTAAGGAATACCTCACATTTAAGTGGAATTATCTGATGTTAAATAGAATTTAGTGTAAGAAGATGTAGAAATACTTCCTATTTAAACAAAAAATTACTGAGTGGATGATGAAAACACCTCTTACACTTCCCCCTAATTTCCCCTCGTAAGAATATATATGACCTGACATCTGCTGGTGAAAAGAAGAATGAATGTTAGTATAGGATGTTCATAAGGCCATTAGTCACTTTTTTTTTAAAAATGGTTTTAATATAGCTTATTTGCTAAGTGAAAGTAGAAAGACTCATATCACCTCTTCTGCCTAGGGTTTGCATGAAAGTGATATATTTAACCCTTGACTGTTATGGTGAGTATCCAGCTGGTGCAATACAATGATTCAGAGAGGGAAGCAAAACAGCTGAGTCTGTGCAGATCTTGTTCAGAGCGGCTGAGCCTACTGGGTCAGGCACAGTGTTCCATGATCACAACTACACTGCCTCCAGGGTCAGCACTAGTAAGTCAGAAGCAGTTTTAGCTACTTCTCCATGGCTGATTGATCAACTAATGGCTCCTACAAGCTTTAGCTCCTTACAGTGAACCGTGAGTCTTGGGATGCGTGTTTCAGAGGCAATTAGCTGGCCCTCAGCAGAATCAGCTTGGCTCATTTGCTTGAGCTCGGTCCCAGCACCCTCCTGCGCACCATACAGCTACCCTCATATCCTCACATTATTTCTCCCAGTGCAGTGAATTCCAGAAGGTTTATTAACTTCCCCAGCAGCACTCATGGAGTAGTCAGCTTGGACTTGGGGCTGCATGCTGGAACACATTGATCAAAGGGTGCTAGAGAGCACAGCATGGAGACTGAATCTGTTCTCAGCTCCATCTCCTGCTGAATGCTGAGTAACTCTTGTGGAGTTTCTTCAGTATCTCTGTGCTGTATTCTCTATAATTTATGTCTTGGGGGGCTATGATTTGCTTGGATATCCAAGCTTCGTCATATCCGAGGTAGTAAGAATTTGTCTGTGACACCTTTGGAGCCTACCTCATTGGCAGACGGAAGAGGGGATTTTTTGCAAGATTGATTCCTGCGTGGCTGAGAGCTTCCACAGTGATCTCAGCCTTAAAGCCTACCAACCGGGAAGTGACTGGATTATGTTAACTGCATGTAGGGCATATAGCCCAACATTAAAGTTAAAATATTTAATCCAGTATTTAAGAAGTTTGGAGCTCTTATCAAAGATTGAATACAAGAGGATCACTTCCAGGGATGATCAAAACCACACGTAAGCTGTGGCCTGTTAACTAAAAGGTATGAAAGAAGTGTCCCTCCCTCATCTTAGATACTTTCCTGTACAGGAGGAGGTGAAAATGGACGGACCTTGGCCACACCAGTGAGAGGTTTGCTAATTTCTGTCAGATGCATGTGAGTATTCACCCATTTAAGCAAACTACTCTATTAGCAGTTGTATGCAGCACCTACATAAACAAAAGATGCCAAGATCAAGAAGCGAAAGTGTAACCTTCTATTTTTTTTCTGTTTTCCTACTTCGTCTTAAGGAGCACTGCTATCTTGTTATGCCAGCGCATGGAAGCGTAAAGAATGGATTCATATGTTTGTGGAAAATTGTTGTGGTAATAGGTAGGGAAACATGAAAATGAGTTCCCAGATTGGTATTTTATGTTAGTAAGTATTGCTAAAGTTATAGATGCGGCTGTTCAGGTTTTTTTTAAGTAACTATTTTATGTAGAGACCTCTTGCTGTAGACAATACTGTTTTATTTCCATGATTAAGTTTTTATGTTATTATTTACAATAGGGAGAGTAAGAAGAGCAAAATGTTACTTTAGCAGTTATGACATTTAAGGAAGAGTGAAAGCAGTAATACAATGTAGTTCAGAAAGAGCCTATTTAGTCTCTGTTCTTCCTTACTACCCAGCAGAAAAGCAGCCATGACAATTTAATGGATTTTACTGTCGGAATAAAATTCCTATTAATATGAGAAAACTGGGAACAAAAGAGTTGAATGAAAGTACAACACTAATTTCTTTCATAATACAGAACTAGTGAAAAGCAGGTTTTTTCTTGTCTCGACTTTGAAGTTCTATTAATTTGGTAATGTAAAACAAATCACTATCAACTTGCTGATTTCATTCACACTACTTTTGATCTGTTTCTTGTTTTACCTCTTTTTTAGTTCAATAAATAGTGACCTTTTAGTCTTAATGTGTTTATTAAACTTTTATATTTGTTGTCTAAGTTTCTTTTAACATGTTAAAAGGAAAACTCTATCCACTAATTTGTTCTTTCAAAATGCATCTGTTTCAGTATGTCAAGAGTGAAATTAATATCAGCTACAGTATTTGTGTACAGTTAATTCTCATCCTTCTGATGAAAATGCTCAAAAAGAAAGGAACTGAGAGGAAGGAAACCTCCATCTGTTGAGAAGAGAAAAAGATTTCAGTGCAAATGAAGAGATCGGTAGATAGAATTAGTTAATATAGATGCCTTTGGGCTGAAATTCCCTCTCATAAAATATAGAAAATACATTAGAGGCTGATGGGATGACAGTGTTTGATTTGCCACTGTGCAGATGAAGAGCTAATTCACCTCATGATTCTCATTTTGAAAAGCTTCTTCTAATTTTTGAAGAGTTACCACTTTGGTAGCTTCATTCTTCTTCTTCTGTGGACCCTGTAACATTGGTGTGTACAGGATTAGCTTCGGTTGCTCATAGCCCTCAGTGTTGGGCTCCAGTAGTCAAGCCTATTAATGCCATGATTCAGGAAGTGGACCATGAAAACCTAATGAGGTTCAATAAGGCCAAGTACAGGGTGCTGCACTTGGGTCGGGACAAGCCCAGCTATTTATACAAACTGGGGGAAGATCTCCTTGAGAGCAGGACTTGGGGGAGAAGGACTTGGGGGTCCTGGTGGATGAGAAGCTGGACATGAGCCAGCAGTGTGCACTTGCAGCCCGGAAGGCCAACTGTGTTCTGGGCTGCATTAAAAAAGGGGTGGCGAGCAGGGAGAAGGAGGTGATTGTCCCCCTCTACTCAGCTCTTGTGAGGCCCCATCTGGAGTACTGCGTCCAGGCCTGGGGCCCCCAGCACAAGAAAGATGTGGAGCTCTTGGAACAAGTCCAGAGGAGGGCCACTAAGATGATCAGAGGGCAGGAGAACCTCTCCTATGAGGAAAGGTTGAGGGAACTGGGATTGTTTAGCTTGGAGAAGAGAAGGCTCTGGGGAGACCTCATGGTGGCCTTCCCGTACTTGAAGGGAGCATATAAACAGAAGGGGGAACGACTGTTTACGAGGGTAGATAGCGATAGCACAAGGGGGAATGGTTTTAAAGTGAGACAGGGGAGGTTTAGGTTAGACATTAGGAAGAAGTTTTTCACATAGAGGGTAGTGACACACTGGAACATGTTGCCTAAGGAGGTTGTGGATGCCCCATCCCTGGAGGCATTCAAGGCCAGGCTGGATGTGGCTCTGGGCAGCCTGGTCTAGTGGTTGGCGACCCTGCACATAGCGGGGGGGTTGAAACTAGATGATCGTTGTGGTCCTTTTCAACCCAGGCCATTCTATGATTCTATGATTCTAAGTGACATGTACTAAAGATTTTAATTTCCTGGAAGGCTACCTTCCAGATTAGAATGTTTTACTATGAAGAAACATTCTGATGAACTAAGTCTTAGAAGATGCACCAGAGTTTGAAGGGTTTCAGTGCTTTGTGTGGTTTAGATATTTAAGCTGAGGCGCGCTAAAAGCTTGAAAGTAGAAATGGACTTATCCTGAATAGCTAGCATGAGTTTGTTATCATTAAATTGGGCACTAGGTATTAATGACAGTTATTGTTTGTGTATAGCTCTGAAGAATTTGCCCTGACTTACTGTTCACAAGGGGTTACACATGCACAGTTCCATGCAGTTAGTGCCATTTGATGGCAAACTCTGTACTTGGCTGTTGCTGTAAGGAATTATGTCTCATATTTTGGATTTAGAGAGGTTTTAGAGAATTGCCCCGAGGCTTTTCAGTGAGTCTATTACTAACATGAGTGAATTGGCTGTTAGCTGAGCTTTGCTAATTTGGACCAGTAATTGGTACAACAGTGCTGTTCAGTACTTACTGGCACCTCCTGTAGTTCTGCCTTCAGTCATTTAGCAGCTCATGCACAAGGCATGGAAATGGTAGAAGCTTTTTTTACTGAGCAGAGCTGCTATCAATTTTCACGATGAGAAGTTTCCTCCTAAAGTAACTTCAGCTTCCTTCCATAACGGCCCATAGCTATTTTGTGTAGTTGAGGTACTGCTGGAGCTATGAAAAATTAAACCCATGTCTGGTTGGCATTAGGGAGCTTCAGACTCAAAGTTGCTGAAGGGTTTGAAAAGACAAGGAGAATAACTGAATGATGGGAAAGTCAGCTGAGAAATGACCAGCAGAAAACATATTTCCTATTCTGAAGAGGTAGCTCATTTTGTGATGGGTTTCTTTTTCACCAAAAGTAAAGGTCATTTAATGATCTCCACAGAGATCAAGACAATTAAGATAAGGTATCTGATAGTAGTTTCTTTGTATACAGAAGTGTTTAGATCAGTTGCCATTATCTAACAAAGAATTGTAATTAAATTCAAATTGAAAAAAAGGAAACAGACAATGATACATTAATCTCCATTGCTACCCAGAATTAAAATAATATTAATAATTTAATTATTACCATAACATTATTGTTACTGTAATAATAAATATTATATGTACATATATATTATTGTAGTAATTATATATGGCTACCAGCAGAAAATTATTCTATGAGAGCTGTTGGCCCATGATATAAGAGATGAATATTGGTGGTATGGCAGTAGAAGTTGTTACTTTTTGTTGCTGTGTGATGGATGACAGCAGAGGGGCAGTCTGACAAAATGATGCCTGATGTGGAAATGCATATGAAGCAAAGATGTGTCATTGAATTCCTCCTTGTGGAAAAAATGGCACCCATTGATATTCATCGACACTTGCTGAACATTTATGGAGACTAAATGTGAGCACAGTAAGCTGTGGGTGATGTGTTTCAGCAGTGAAGACAGTGATGTGAAAGACAGCAACATTCCAGACAGCCACCCAGATTTTTATGAACACAGCATGCAGGCTCTTCATTGCTAGCAAAAATGCATAGCTAATGGTGGTAGCTATGTTGAAAAATAGTGTTTTGTAGCTGAGAATTTGCTCTACCAAATAGTGTTATTGTATTTGTTGTAGTTTTCATGGATATGAAGAGGAGGTACTACTTTCAGAGTGACCGACGTAGGTTTCATTCAGATTGGATTATCCCGATATTCAACATGTACCATTGCAAGGACCTTGGTAAAGGAGTATGTTTAAATTACTTGCTGATTAATGTAAGAGAGAAATGAGATCAAATGTTATGTTAGTTGTACCTAAGAAAAATGAATCCATTAAGGGAGTGCCGTGATCAGTGAGATTTTTTTTGGGGGGGAGCAGCAAAATCTAAATCTGTTTATTTAGATTCCATTCTACTTTATCTGTGTTGATTAATGAGATAAAAATTTAATTTTAAATTTGTTTACAGGAGAAAAAGTCTGCATTAACTTATCATAGGACACAATTCCAAATGCTAAACCAAGTTCCTCTGTTGTGCAGTAGTTTCATAGCAGTCTTTAGCTGGTGACTTGAGAATGGCAGGGATGATACATCTGCAAAGGTTAAAAAAAAAACAACAAAACAACCTTGTGAGTGACAGCAGAAAAAAGTCCTAAAAGAATACTGAGGCATTTCTGCCTGCCTTTAAGATCTGGTCAATATATTTTTCTAAACAAAACCAGCTTGAAGCTAAGTTTATTGAAAAGCTTTTCAATGCATAGAAATATATGTATACATGCACAAACACTTTCTATTTACAATGAAGCACTTCTATTATTACAGAAACAGAAATAAATATGTTACATCCTCCTACTGCACCTGATGACATTTCAGCACAACTGGTTTTGTAGATAGCCTTGGCCACTTAACAGAATTCACTCCAACCACTGTAGTTGATCCGGCCCCCCTGCCCCAGTGAAGGCACTGTAGCAATTAAAGAAGCTAGTAGTAGAAGTTACAGCTACATGTTAGTGGGCTTCACAATTAATTCAATTTTTAGTACTCAGAAAAAAAAAAAGAAAAAAAAAAAAGAAAATTTTTCAGTCTCTCAGATTGGTGGTAATTCTATTGTTAAGTTAAAAGAAAATTGATGGAGTCAACATGGAATTGTGATGCTCTGTATATATGACACAGTCCTACCTCTTTGGATGTCTTCAGCTCAAACATAAGTAAAAATTTAGGTTTTTAAAACCTAAATTAGATTGTTATTTGATATCCACAAGATGTTGCCAAATTCTCTCTTCTCCAAAACCATTTCTTCAATGAGTCCAGCAGAAAATTAAGCTAAGGCAGTTATGGCAACTCACTTCCACATCAAAATCCATGTGTCAAGCTAGGTCACACAGGTAAGCTAGGAGACCTAGGTAAGAAAATTTCCTTGTAAGATCCTAGTTCTACCAGCAGTGTTGGGCTCAGTTAAGTAAAAGTCCACAGTAGGGGCATTTTCTATTTTCTTCAGCGTTTATTCAAAATTCATAGTTGGCTTATATCTACTCAGTTATGTCTGGATGAAAATGGATAAATATGTCCAGGTAAAAAGAATGATATATTCTCAGTCTTTTGCCTGCAGGTGCTGATAGGTGACCCATTAATGCTGTTGTCATGTGGGTTGACTTCCTCACAGTAACTAAATGGATTAACCCAACTCATTTAATCAAAGTAAATGAACAATCGCCAAATGGTAAAATTTGCATTTTGACCTAACATGGCTTTGAGCCATTCACCTGGAGATAAAGAGCTCTATGTTCCCTTAACCACTCTTGCATATATCTTTAATATCACTCCTCTTTATAAAAAAGTCCTATTATATGCTATATTTTATGAGTAAATCTTCCAGCCATGGGAATTTACAATTAAAATAACCTTCACATTAAGGACATTTCTGTTATTAGCTCTGTCCCTTATTACCTCACTTCTGTGTAAACCTCTTAGATGTGAAATTGAAATGGTTAGCTGTACATGGTAAAACAAGGAAAATCTATTTCCATTTCCAAAAGATGAACCTTTCTGGTATACTGACTGGGACTAAACTCGAGGGCGGTAAATTTGCAGGATGGTATACAGGGAGTTAGCTATATGACTCATTAACATTAATTCCCATCTGTAAATAATTTTGAAATACTTTAACTAGCAGGGGAGCTATTTCATCTTTTATACTTAGCTGATTGTAAAAATGTATGCAGAAACCATCTGGCCTTAGTGTTTTGTTGGACTTCAGACTTTTAATAGCTAGTCTGATATCCTTCACTGAATTGGGGTTTTCTAATCCCTGACTCAATTCTCCTTCCAAACCAGGTAATACCGTGTTGCTAAGTTGCTTGTCAGTCAATTCCTATCTCACCAATTGAGATGAATAACAGAGTTGCTATAAAAACTTAGGGAGGCTTTGGGCCTAATTCTCATTCATGCTAAAGTTACTTTATACTACTCTGGTTGTTCATTTACTGGGTGTAAATGCAATTTACTGCCAGAGCAATATAAAACGACCGTAACATAAATGAGAATCAGATCCCCTATGTTCAAAGCATCTAACAACTTCAAATTGCTGAGTGCTCTTTTCCCACAGGAGCAAGTGTACCAGGATTTCAATGCATATAAAGAATGCAACAAGCCAATTAAAATGAAGATATTAAATGAGAAATTGAATGGTTATTTCTAAGGTCTGTTTAGAGACAATTTTTCTAAACAATGGGACTGATTAAGGCTGGCTGTTAGAAACATGCCAACTTCATCTAAAGTTCAACCTTGCATGAAGCTTGGATATTTGCCACAGTACATGCAATGAGTTCTCCACGTTGCTGGGACAAGGAGGACTGCATTTCAGGGTTGTGCACAGGTCATCCTGAGTTCTCAGATGGTGAGCTGAGAGCCAGCAGTTATTAAGTAGTGATATGTAACAGAATGAGTGAGGCGATAATGGTCAAAGAAACTTTGATAGAAATTTTATGCAACTGTAGTTATCACAAATGCCAAGACAAACAATGCTACCTCACTCCTTTTCCTGCTTCTGAAGTCAGGTGTTCGATTGTCTTATAAAAAATTTTGTTAAAATGCCATGTAATGACTATCAAGCTGCTCTGTACTTAAGGAAGGCATCTGATGGCAAGGTGACTCTGGAGTGGGCTATTTCAGCTTAGACAAAGGTACTCACCCATCCCCATGTTGTTCTTACACTCCTGCTGTATCAGTCTGAATACCCACAGAGAATCACTCTCACTTTGATGTAAAGTTCTTATTCCTTCCTTCCTCTCCCCTGTTTCTTTTGTTCTGTTCTGAAGACATTTCAGCAACCCACACACTAATAAAGAACAGTTCTATTGTGGAAACCAGAGGCACAAGACTGATTTACTAATACACGCATTTTTATATGCCATAAGTACATTGTTCTCTGCACTCTGTTCACTGGCTCAGACTTGGAAATCTTATTCCTAGTCCACTCTGACCAGCTGCTAATCAGCTGATTCCAACCTTACCTTCATCTTACTGAAGAAATAGGTACCATCTTATATAAAGATTAGTGGCTTTCTGTGGCTGCTAAACAAAAAGTTGGTCATCTAACCTAGAGTTGTGTTAAAGTGTGCATGTCATAGAGTACATACTTCATCTGCTCTATCAGCATTCTTAGGCAGTCTAGTATTTTTGCAGTACTTCTCATGCTGACTAGGTTTCCAGGCTGGAAAACCCACACAGTTCCTTGTCTGAAGGCTCTCTAGAAGAAGGAGGCATGCTGCTGTTGCAATTAAGAAACATCTGCAGGCTTTGCATCCATCTCAGCCTGGAGAAGACTGAGGCGGTGATCATATCAATGCTTATAAACATCTAATGGGTGGGAGTCAAGTGGTTGGGGTCAGGCTCATTTTGAGGGCATCCAGCAACAGAAAGGGGGACAATGGGCACAAACTGGAACACAGGAAGTTGCATCTGAGCATGAGGACAAACTTCTTTACTGTGAGAGTGACAGAGGACTGGAACAACATGCCCACAGAGGTTGTGGAGTCTCCTCTGGAGATACTCAAAACCCACCTGAATGCTTTCCTGTGTAACTTACTGTAGGGAACTTTCTTTAGTGGGGGAGTTGGACTTGATTTCCAGAGGTCCCTTCTAACACTGTTATTCTGTGATTCTGTGATCTCAAGGTGACTTCAGCACTGTTCTAAGGGAGATCTATATCTAAAATTATTTTCTAGTTGTTAATTGAAAGCTAAAAACAATCCTGCTCCTGTGCAAGCACACAACAGGCTTTATGGGTGCTAATAAACAGAATCCTCTTCTTATTCTTTGGCGCTGAAAATTGTGATTTCAACTGATGTAATTGAGAGTGGAATGTTTTCCTGCTTCCCGGTTCAGCTAAATCATTGTAAGTAGGAAAATATTTTTGAGATGTTGCTTCTGCTGTCGTAACTGCTTGTTTTGGTATAAGAAAACAAATCCATATAAATGTTTTAGAGCAGAGTTGATCATCCTATATTACTTGGGCATTTATGATTATTTTTGCATATATTAAAGCAGTATAACATTATTTAATGTTGTGAATGCAGGATTTACTAGTGCCATCTATTGTTGAAAAATGTAGACTTGTTAATTTGCATATTCTATAGTAAATGCACATTAAAAATTTAACATTTTACTGAGTTTTACTGCAAAATAAAATAGTTTATGTAATTGCATGTTTGGAATGTTTTCACTTTGCTTTCTTTGAAATGTGTTTATCTTCAGTGAGAATATACCTGGCTGTTACTTTCACTACAGTCTGGCATTTGAAACCAAACTCTGTTTTAATTTTGGACTGCTCAAGAAAGCTTGTAGTAATTTATTGTACAACAGGAGGGATACCAAAGTTTTGCTTGCAGGACACAGATAATTTTTAGTGTAAGAGTTTTCAAATGCGCACAGTAATTTGAGCCTCAGTGCCATATTCCAAAGCATTGCTGTGATGCAGAAGTCTCAGTTTCACTGACAGAGACTGCTTCTCTCGCAGTTTGTAACTTTAGAAAGTAAAGGCCTTTACTTACAGCAGAGTGATGTCTCTGCTGCCAATAAAGAGGTGGGTAGTTCCAAAAATATCTCAGTAGACCTAACCAAGGTTCCTGTCTTTCACCATTGACGCAAAAGGAAACCTCAGTGCCTCTGATGGGCAAAGTTGTGCTAATGACTACATAAAATAGAAGAGATTTTTCTCAGTCTCATCATCCATAGGAGCTGTTGCAGTGGAAAATGTTTTCCCAAGAGAAATGTGAGGGCTGTTTCCTTCAGCCAGGGGAAGCAGAGAACCATAAAATAGAATCCCAGAAACACTGCGGTTGGAAAAGACCACTAAGATCATCTAGTCCAACCATGAACCCATCACCACCATGCCCACTAAACCATGTCCCTGAGTGCCACATCTCCGTGTTTCCTGAAAACCTCCAGGGACAGTGACTCTATCACTTCCCTGGGCAGCCTGTTCCAAAGCACTGATTTTTTTCCTAACTAGTACTTCCCCAGCATACCCAGAGCTCTCTGGTGCCAAAGACTCCAAATCAAGTGGAGAATCTTGATCACATTTTAACATTCATATCTCAGTGTTATTTTTCTGTATTGCAGCTGTTTACAGCGGCTGCTGAACAGCCACACTACATAGAAAATACCTGTTGTGAAAGAAGGATCAGTTGTACTCCAGTAGTATTAATCTGCTTCAGTAACACACACAGCTCATCACCTGGCTGTTCTGGGGCACTGTTGTAGTTGTCCAACAAATCAGAAGAAGCTGCCTACATTTGAACAATGATGATGTGATCAGAATAGAATAAATCCAGCCTACATGTATCCTTTTGAAATCAGGCAAAAACTCAGATGTATTTCAGGAAGCAAACCTTTCTACCTTGGCCTAATTATTTAGGCACTGAGTTTCTGGGGAGCACATTCCTAACTGCCACTTTGTGTCCCACTACAATTCCTATGCAGGCAGGCATTCATTTGAATGCTTAAATCCCCTAAATACACCCCAATTTTTAGACACAATCAGCTTGTAACTAATGTGCCAGTGTATAGATAGATATACAAGGATTATGTCAAAGAACATACTAGCAAAGACAAAATAAAGGTTTGTGATTAATACAGTCATTATATCACATCATAGTATGGCTTGTTTGGATGGGAGCTTTGGAAAGGACCTTAACACCCATCCAGTTCTACCACTCCATGGGAAGGGTTGCCACCCACCAGATCAAGCTACTCATGGCCTTGAGCACCTCCATGAGTAGGGGATCCGCAACTTCTCTGGGCAGCCTGTTCCAGTGAGATCACCCAAGCGGAAACAAATCTCTGGTTTCCTTATTGGGCTCCTCAAAGGCATATGCACTTTACGTTAGACCATCTTAAATTTAAAATACAGGCAACCCTGATCACAAGGAATAAGGCTTTCTTGCCACGCTTTAGCAGAGTGCACTGAACACTTCATATTTTACCACTAGGATTTTGTTTTTCATCATTTGTTTTTGGGTTTTTTTTCAGTGTTCACTTGATGAAAAGGGAAATGTAAACTTTGAAAAGTTGTAGTACTTATTTCCTTATTACAGGAGTAATTTTAACAGTTGCAATTAATCATGTAAGAAGGAATAGATTTATCACTGAATAATCAAGATAATGTTAAATGAGAATTTATGCATGGAATAATGGCTTTCTTAGAACAAATCGGTATTGCTGTTTTGCCTGTGGCAAATCACTCCATAAGAAAAATATAGCATTTAAATACAGATCTATTTACTCTAAAGTTACAAACAGTATTCTTTGGCTTTAAATGAAATGCAAAATAATCCCTCACTGCCACACAAATAAATAGTTTTTCCTTCAATTTGCAACACAGAAGCTATAACATTTTGGAAACAACACATTATTTTTTCTTACAAACATACAACAAGAATAAAAACCACACAAATCAGTATAGATGCATCTTGAAAAGTTAAGCTGTTTGAGAATTTTCAGATTGTTTTCCCCCTAAAACTGATTTTGCATCAGATATGTCAGTGCTGTAATTCTGTTTATTTTACAAAAATGTATCTTGAATCCTCTTTTCCTGAATACATTGGACAGTAAGAAATGGGAGAGAGTTTTTCTGCATATCTTTCTCTGGATACCATTTCACCCCAAGTTCTCTGGTTTGGGTTGCTCTCTAACATGAAATAATTAATTTGCCTGCTGTTTCCTTTTCTTTCAAATTTGTTCTTGTTCCTTCTGGTGTACACATGTGCATGCATAGTAATTTCAACTCAAGTCATGTACTAATACTTAGTCTAACCTTTAAAAATGACTTTCCTTTGCTGTCTGCTGTTTATAAAACAACCAGAAATTTAACTGTTTCAGTGTTTGGATTGAATGAAATTGCTGGTGATATTAACCACATCAGCTGTTTAAAATCCATGATCCTCTATCAGTTAAAGGCAGACAGTCATAAGCCATTCAGCTTCCAACAGAATAGTGAATTGTGGGGATAACAAAATAACAATAATTTAAACTTCGCAGTGGATATATATTCCTCCATACATTTTAATGCTGTTAAGGGCAATAGTAATGACAGACTTGAGTGTATACAATGTAGATTAATGATAATAATATTCTAGCTATGCCATGCCACGTTTTATAAAGAAAAGGCTTTTAGAAACAAAAATGAATTCTTAAGCTTGAAATGGTGGAAGCAGGGACAAGTAACCTGGGGAGTATAGGGATGCTGCTGGGCTGTGTAGGGGAGGTGGCAGAAAGGCCAAGGCCTTCTGGAAGTGATCTTGTCAAGGGGCATAAAGAAGGATAAGAAAGGCTTCTATGGGTACATCAACTAGAAAAAGAAAGTCCAGAAGGGCATTCCCTCCCTATTGAGCAATACAGGCAGGCTAGTAGTAACAACAGACAAGAAGGCTGAGGTACTCAATGACATTTTTGCCTCAGTCTTCAGTAGTAGACACACACAGAGCCCTAGAGCAGATGGTTTGGAAGGTGGGAAATGAGGGAGTAATGCCCCTCTAGTTTCACATTTGCCACCACCTGAGGAACCTGATCATCCATAAGTCTGTGGTTATTGGTGAGATGCATCCCAGAGTCCTGAGGGAATTGATTAACATAGTTGCCAAACCACTTTCAATAATTTTTGAGAATTCATTCCCTGGTGACTGGAAAAAAGGCAACATCACATCCATTTTTAAGAAGGACAGAAAGGATAATACAGGGAACTACTGACCTGTCAGCCTCACCTCTGTGCCAGGGAAGGTCATGGGCTGATCCTCCTGGAAACTATGCTAAGGCACATGGAAGAGAGGGAGGCAATATGGGATAACCAGCATGGATTAACCAAGGGCAGTTCCTGCCTGACTAACCGTCTCCCTTTTTGTGATGATATAACTGCATCTGAGCCACTGATGTCATCTATCTGGACTTCAGTAAGACCTTTGACATGGTCTCCCATAACATCCTTCTCTCCAAATTGGAAAGATATGGATTTGACAGGTATACTTTTTGGTGGATGAGGAACTGGTTACAAGATCGTAGCCAGAGAGTGGTGGCCAGTAGTTCAGTGTCTGGATGAAGATCAGTGACAAGTGGTGTCCCTCAAGGGTCAGTACTGGGACTGGTGCTCTTTAACATCTACATCAATGACATTGACAGTGGGGTTGAGTGCACTCTCAGCAAGTTTGTGGATGATGCCAAGCTGTGTGGTGCAGCCAAGATGCCTGAGGGAGGGGATGCCATTCAGAGAGACCTAGACAGATTTCAGCAGTGGGGCCAGGAGTACCTCATGAGGTTCAACAAATATAATTGCAGGGTCTTGCACCTGGATCCTGGCACTGTGAGCTGGAGGATGAAAGGATAGCGTACAGCCCTGCTGAAAAGTACTTGGGGGGGTACTGGTGGATGGGAAGCTGGACATGAGCCAGCAATGTGTCCTTGCAGCCCAGAAAGCCAATCATACCCTGGGCTGCATTAAAAGAAGCGTGGTCAGCAGGTTGAGAGAGGTGATCCTGCCCCTCTACTCTGCACTGGTGAGACCTCACCTGGAGTACTGCATCCAGATGTCAAGTCCTCAGTGCTGGAGAGATGTTAACCTGTTAAAGCATGTCCAGAGGAAGTCCACAAAAATAATCCAAGGGATGGAACACCTCCCCTATGAGGACAGGCTGAGAGAGCTGGGGCTTTTCAGTGTGGAGAAATGAAGGCTCCAGAGAGACCTGATATCAGCCCTTTAATATCACAGTGGAGGATATAAGAAAAAAAGGGACAGGTTCTCTAGCAGGGACTGCTGTGAAACGACAAGGGGAAATAGTTTCAGACTAAAGGAGGGGAGAATTAGATTGAATATAAGGAAGAAATTTGTTACAACAAGAGTGGTGCGGCACTGGAACAGATTGCCCATAGATATGGTAGATGCCCCGCCCCGTCTTGGAGACATTCAGTGTCAGGCTGGACCAGGCTCTGAGTGACCTGATCTAGCTGTGGATGTCTCTGCTCATTGCAGGGGAGTTGAACTAGATGACCTTTAAGGGTTTCCTCCAACTCAAATGATTCTGTGATTCTATGATTCTATGAAATATAAAATACAATGAACACTCTAATCCAAAAATCAGAACCTTTTCGAACAATCTCTGCAACAAACAGTAACTTGTTTTTTTAACATCATGACGAACTTTTTGGCTTTAGTTATTTTCAATTTGTGAACCACTGTTATGCTGGGATGCATTAAAAAGAACATGGCCAGCAAATTGAGGGAGGTGATCTTCCCCATCTACTCTGCCCTGGTGAGGCCCCATCTGGAGTAGCATCCAAGTTCAAGAAAGTCAGGGAACTACTGGAGAGAGTCCAGCAAAGGGCCACAGAGATGATGAGGGGCCTGGAGCATCTTCCTTATGAGGAAAGGCAGAGAGACCTGGGACTCTTCAGCCTGGAGAAAAGAAGACTGAGAGCAGATCTTATCAATAATTATAAATATTTAAAGGATGGAAGGTCCAGAGGTCCCTTCCAACTCCTACAATTATGTGATTCTGTGATCCTGTAATATAGAATAATCGTATTTCAATAATATCTTAAAAACAGACATGCAGTTCCAAAAGTGTAAAACTCAACTGTTTAAATTAAAAAAAAACAAAACAACAACAACAACAACAAAAAAAAAACACAACTTGGCTGATTTTCAGTTGCCCAATTTGCTTTATGTTATTCTGAAATCGGAGGAAAGTTGTTGGGAAATATTCTTCACTCTGGATAAAACTAAAAATCTATTAAGCTGTTTTAGATTTTGATAGCTGAAGTTATTGGGTGTTGCTAATTGAAACACAGGTCACATATAAGGCCAATAAGGAATCTGAATTATATGGATGAAAGACACTTTTTGTGGGAGAATGCAGGCATAAAGTCTTGTGCAGTGTTTAATGGATAGGTGTCTGAGAAAGCGGTAACAGAGACAAAATTTAAAGGAATCTCAGTTCCCACAGTCTCATTTTGTCTTACAAGTATTTTATATATTTATCTGTGCACCATCTTCTTTCCAAGCCAGAAGAACAACGTGCAGCTGTTTGGATCTTTTTCAGGTCACGAAGTTGTATCTGGTAATAATGGAACAGAACGGAGATACCAAATTATGTTACAGTTGCTTTCAGTGCCTCAGACATCTCATAGAAGGGATTCTGAGCTATGCCAGGCGTGGGCAGACAAGCAGTGACTAAGAAATTACTCAGACATCTGGACAATCCACTTGACTGGACACTGCATGTGCTTCAGATCCATTAGAATCACTTCCAGGTATATGTAAATATTTTTGACAGGTTTAAAGATACCAGTTAAAGATACCTAAGGTAGGTGTTGTTGAAATATCTTGTATAACTTGTGATGTTGTTTGTGTTATCTTATAGTGATACAGTTCATGTTAGTATCAAAGTTCAAACACATTGTCTTTTATACATTTGTACCAAAGCTAAGAGCAATGTTTAAATTTATCACTGTCTGATGTCTCGAATTGTCAGAAAGGTGGGTGAAGCTGTCTATGCAACCATGCTTGATTTGAGGTGATGATAGCAGGCTGCCTGAGCTGCAGAAAGCTACAGGATGCTATGGAACACTGGCTTAGCTCTCCTTCGCAAGCGTGAATCACCAGCAACATTTCAGAGACTTATGGACAACATATTAATCTCAGCGTGGTTATGTATTTACATCTTGATAAAGGCTACCCTATGCATACATCTTACAGATTGAACAAGTACTAAGAGAAGAATTATTTTTCAAAAATTATTCAGGGCAGTGGGACAAGTTTCCACTCCAGCTCTGTAATGGAATATGAGAAACGAAGAAAATTACTGAAGATAACCTTTGGGAAATTAAAAAATTACAGGGTTTAGAGATAAGATGCATCATTCACTGGAGTGTCCAGTTTTACAAAAGTAGCAAATGAAATCTTTCATGGATCTCGCTAGAGATTACAAACGTTCATGCACATATTTTTAATAACTTTGACTTTTTCAATGAATTCGTCTGATTAAAAAACATCCAGAAACAATACACTGGTTAACCTGACTGAGAGGCAACATCCCACACAAGCACTTTCTCCTCTCTCTGTGGGACACAGGGGTAAAACAGGATGAAAAAGCCCTGAGGATGACAAACAGGGAGATCACTCAGCACTTATCTTCACAGACAAAAGAAACTCGGCTTGGGAAGGACTAATCCAATTTACTGACAATTAGAACGGATTTGGATAGTGAGAAACAATAAGACAAACACTAAAGCAACACCTTTCCAGCCCACCACTTTTCCAGGCTCTGTTTCACCCCTCCACTCCTGTTATCCCCCTCTGCTGTGCAGAGAAATTAAGGGATGGGGTTTGCAGTCTGCACATTACAGTTTCTTCTCTGCTGCTCCTTCCTTTATTTTCCTTTTCTCCAGCATGATCTCTCTATGGGCTGTAGGGGAATCTCTGCTCCAGCACCTGCAGCACCTCCTGCCATCCTTCTATGAACTTGGTGTTTGCAGGATTGTTCCTAGTGCTTTTTTCCTTTACCTTTGTGTTGCTTTTCCCTTTCTCAAGTACACTTTCCCTGTGGTGCTGCCATCTTGTCTGCTGGGCAGAGGCTACTGCAGTCCCCCTGCTGCCCACAGCTTTGTATAGCCAGCCAGTAAAATTGGCCTACCCACATAGACCAGCCAAGATAAATCATGATCCTATGTAAGCCTATTAATTAAAAGCCCAGAGTCTACTTCTGCAAGATTTTCAAGATAGAGCCTCTCATAGAGGGGAAATTTAGACAAGATATAAAAAGAAGATTTTTACAATAATAGTGGTAAAGCACTGAACAGTTTGCCCATAGAGGAGGTGATGACCCCACCCTGGAGACATTCACATACAGCCATGATCTGGCTGTATGTGTCCCTGTTCATTGCAAGGGGAATGGACTTGATGACCTCTAATTGTCCCTTCCAACTCAAATGTTTCTATGATTCTGTGATTATGTGATTCAATATACTTTCTTATGTGATTCTATATACCTCCTTATGAGCAAGGCTACAAGATGGTAATGACATTTTGTGACCAACTCTGCGGTTCCCGTTGTTGAAAAGTTTATAAGTTAATGAGAGTGGGGAATTTAGAACAAGTTACTTCATTGGCAATTGGCACTTCTTGTAATGTGGTCTATGGCTTTACTGACACACATTAATTTTTTTTTTTTTAAAAAAGGACAGATATTACATGTAATGAGCAAGTGTCTGTCTCTAGCCTAGGGCAGACTTATAACAGTTATAACAGTTATGGGTGTTACTGGGAGCCAAGAGGGCAGATGTTTGTTCAAAAACCTCTTGAACACTGACAGGCATGGGGCATCAATCAGTTCCCTAGGAAGCCAGTTCCAGTGTTCCATCACCCTCACAGTAAAGAAGATTTTCCTAATATCTAGTTTCAGCCTCCTCTGGTATAGCTTTGTGCCATTCCCACACATCCTATGATGAGTGACCAGGGAGGAGAGATTGGCAGCTCCTTGTCCATTTCCCCTCTGCCAGAAGTTGTAGAGAGCAATGAGGTTACTCCCTTTCCTATATTTCAGACTATGCAGCAATAATGCTGCCCTTGCATGTGGCAATGAATTGTGCTATGGTTATATTGTACAAAACAGAAGATAAGATGATTTTAAATGTGGAAGCTATCTGTCAGGTCGTACAATTTAATTTGCAAGACCAAACTTCCTCAATATTGTGTTTATGTTCCAGTGTCATTTACTGTTTAATAGAAACATTCAGAATGCCCTAGTTCCATCTGTTATAAATAGTGAAGGCTGATAAATACTATGCAAACACAAGATGCAGCTTTCTGGCAAATTATGTCTCATACAGCCCCCAAACATAAAGCAAGATTTATAACATTTGTATCTCTATCTCTCTCTCTCTTTCTTTTTTTTTTTTAAACTGTACAGTAATTACTCTAGAGCTTTGAGCAGATATACAAATAACACTCACAGTTTTATATTTAAATTGTTGTTTGAGAAGAAAGGGACAAGTACATATACACACACAGAGACACACACACATTTCATACCTTCAATTGTACTGCAGTTCCAAATCCTATTACGGCTGCAGACTTTTTTATACCACTACTTGTAAATGCATTTTTATCAGACAAACACTGTTGAAAGGCAAGCCCACATACTATATGCACTGTATGAACAAAGCTCTCAGGTTTTGATTAAGAAAATGGAGATGAATCAGACAAGTAGCAACAGACTTGCAAAAGGCACTTCGATGAAGAAACAAAGATGAAATTACTTCTATTCCCTGTTCTTAAGAGAAAGATAGAAATATTTAAGCAATAGGGCAAGTGAGTCACGGAACAAGGCTGTTAGAAGTTATGGGTGAGACGTGGTAGCAAAAGAAAGCTCCTGGTACTGTTGTTTGGGCATGATACTTCATCATCTGCCAAGACTCAAAGACTGAAAAAAAAACCCCTCAAATTACCCTACGTAGCTAAAGAAAAACAAACCTGTGGTTTGAAATAGTGAAACATTCTACCGAGTCACTTGAAAAGATGCAGTTTAAGTAAGTTTTTGCCTTCTTTTGCTCAAGCTGGATGCCAGCGCGTGAATCATGCATCCAATCAAGAAGTGCAAGGAAGATGTTTTTGTTTGTTCTATTTTTGAAGCAGATACATTTCAAAGGAATTAACTTCATAAACCTCACTGCAGTCATTTCTGACAGTCTTTAAGGTTAATGAGTATTTTCTCTGTGGCAGAAAATATTTGTTTTCTTTTCAGTTGACTTGCCTAACTTTGACAAAACCATACCCTTTCCAGAACATATCCATACCAATTAAATATTCTAAATCATTTAAGCAGATCATGTTTTACCTTGGACTTTTGGAAAGCTAAGCTAAAACAGTTGCATTTAGAAAGAGAAGGTGTAAAAACTATATTCCTGTGTTTAATTTTGCACACTCAACTCCTCAATTATATTTGAACTTGGAGGAATTAGCAAAGGGAAACTTATTCTTTAAAGCTAAAGGTATATTCTGGAAAACAAACACCTCCCAGGCTGTCACCCTGAGACAAAACACTATTCATGTCTAGACCTGAAGCTAAGTATCCCACAGAATACATTCACAATTTCATCTTGATTGTTTTTTCCTAATGCTTTAAGTATTGACTTTTGAAGTCTTTTTCTTCTGTCAATATAGGGATGTGACTTTGATGTAAGCCTCAGACTGCAGAGGAAAACGAAGAGGAAGATGTATATATTTAGAACAAAACAGCACATTTAGGTACAACTTCATCAATAAACTGTGTTTATTTCTAACTTTTGCTGTAATACAGTATGTTTAGTCTGTATGAATATTTAGTCATGACATATAACAGAAAGTGACCATCTGGAATACAGTAAAGTGTCAAGTAAAAAGATTTCTACCAGAAAGAAAGAGAAATATAAAGAAAACACAGGTTCTTTATCCCTCTGGTCATTATTTCCTTCTGTT
This sequence comes from Pavo muticus, assembly GCA_016647715.1. NCBI lineage: Eukaryota > Metazoa > Chordata > Aves > Galliformes > Phasianidae > Pavo > Pavo muticus. Next base: position 962,662 of record JACDJE010000320.1, read on the forward strand.
GTGGAATTTTTAAATGTGTACTCTGCCCATTCTTTGTTTGTGACCTTTCTTGTAAGGACAGGCATTTCCTTATCGTTTTCTTCCTGGAGTCAAGTTAATTTAATTTACTGATCATATCAAAGGACTAATTCTTATGTACGTGTATTCCACTGGATAAGTTTAACAGAGTGTAAAAGAATGTTAACCAAAGATAATAAAAAGATCCGTTTGAACACAACAGGTACAAATTAAGTTGTTAACTGTATTATATACATTGCATTGCTTATCATGTCTGATAAGGAAGCTCAATAACATTTAGCTTTGGCACATCTTGTAGTTGCATGAAGAATATAACTTTTTTGTACCAATTTTTAGTAGCAATGAAAGCATAAAAGAAAGTTCCTGATAAAAAATTGTTTTTGCCAGGGCTTCCTTTCCATCTCAACTATTTCTCCTGCTGCAAGAAGGACTAAGCGTTTAATGCAGCAGCTTCTACTATACTGCTGGAAATTACAGCATGGTCTGTATGAGGATCTTGTACTGATCTATTCTGAAAAACTGACATAGATGCCAGTTTACGTACCAGGTTGGGCTGCAAAGTGAAGTAGTACAGTTCAAGCATAAGAGATGGGAATGTCCACAAGGAGTATGATGAAACAGATATTCATCTGTTGTCACAAAAATAGTTATTTGCTCATGTGAATCAGCATCCTGATAAAAATTTGTGTTCCTACTACCATATATCATGTATGGTCTACAGAGAAAGGTCTACACTTCATGAATTAAATTACAACATCGTTGCAGTTTCATCATGGAATTAAAATAGTAGAGATCATTAACTACTCAGCATCAGAGAGATTTGGACCAGAAGGAACCTCTCTCCCTCCAGAAACCAGCTGATCCAACCCACCATTTGGAACAGCAGTGACAGGGTTGCTCAAGGCCTCATCTAGTCAAGAATATTCCTATGAGTGCACGTTCCCCCACCTCTCTGGGCAACCTGTTCTCATATCTGACTACCCTCGAAGAAAGTAACCTTTTCTCCTAACATTTTATCAGAATTTCCTTGGCAGCACTTCGTGTCCATTGCATCTTGCCTTTTCACTGTGCACCCAGATTCATCTTCCCTACACCCATTCATAGAATCATAGAATCATAGAATTGCTCAGGTTGGAAAAGACCTTAAAGATCATCGAGTCCAACCACAACCTAACCATACTACCCTAACTACCCTAACTAACAACCCTCCGCTAAATCATGTCCCTGAGCACCACACCCAAACGGATTTTAAACACACCCAGGGATGGTGACTCAACCACCTCCCTGGGGAGCCTATTCCAGTGCTTAACAACCCTTTCTGTAAAGAAGTTTTTCCTGATATCCAACCTAAACTTACCCTGGCTTTGTAGACAATAATTCCCCTCTAGCTTTCCCAAGACTAAACAAATTCAGTTCTTTTAGACTTCTCCTCGTAAGTCATGTGCTTCAGGTCCTAATCATCCAGAGTAGATAAACAGTTTATCAAAACTTGTACGTTAAACACTTATAGTGTTTATCTCTTAGAATTCTCATCCTAGACATACAGCAAACTTATCTATGTGTTCAGGAGCCAAAGAAGCCAAATCAAATTACAAGATTTATCCCAGATGCATGTAAATTGGCAGGACAACCTCATATTTGAAGTGTCTGAATTAATTGCTATGATCCTTAGATAAATTATCAAGAAAATTACCAAGGTCTATTTGTATGCTTATTTATGGCATGATCACAGATATGAGTAAGAAATCATGTTATTTTCTTTTGTCTACTCTTCAAAATTATGCAGCATAACAGTACTTGCAGGTTTCTTCAGAATCTTTTTAATTGGACAGAGTTTGGAAAACATACCTTGAAGCCAGAAGCTAAGCTAATGATCTTCATTTAGAAAGTTTAGCCAACAAGAAAGTCACTGATTTTTTATCATAGTCTATCAGGATGTATACTGGAAAGAGACCTAGATCAGAGGATACATGATTCATTAAGATAACATATTGTGTGGTTGAAGACAAACATGTAATTTCAAGATAAAACAATGTAGATAATATTGGCATGATGGAAATTTACAATAAAAACAACTTACTTTGGGAATTAATGAATTTACCACTATGCGAAGCCTTCAAATTATGACTGTGTCATTCTAAGAGGTGTCCTCCAGCCCAGTCTGAAAGTGTAGGTCATGAATTACTGAGTGAGGTATTGTGACCTCCATTATGCAAAAGCTCAGAATAAATTGTCAGTGTAGTTACTGCATTTTTTAACTCTATAGATCTACAAAGCAGAACCAGAGTGATGTGCTATAAAGTTAACCCTCAGTGGTTGCCCGGAAGAAAACTCCTTATTTTGCATTAGATACGTTCTTCATTTTCCAAAATTCTGATCACTAGCATTCATTTTTGAAACACCTATGCCAAAAGACAACAGGAAGAAAATATGTTAAACACACACACACACATATATATATATTTTTTGAAATAAGCTAGATTTACTTCCTTTTGTGTTTGAAGTAATATATGTTGTCCCTCCTATTGCAAATACCTAGTTTTTAGGGCTATTTCTGTCCACTTCTTAAGCATAATGAAAATAAAACTCATTAAATAATCTAGGTAGATAAAAATCCCTAATCACATTTTGCTTTCCAATCCTCAGGATTTACTTGTTATTTCTTGGATCTATTGCATATGAGATTCTATAAAACAAACAACTGCCCATAAAAAAACAACCAACAACCACCGATGTATATAACTTCAGGATAGAATGGAGAGAGCAGAGCTTTCCAAACCTATGAAACAATTTGTCTCTCTCCTTTTGGCTACATGTGGAAGCAGAGGAAAATTTAAATCACCCAGTGAAGGCTATTACACTAATTATGAGCTAAAATCTTTGCACTTCATCTTTAAGTGATGTGCCTATTTGGGGAAAAATAAAAGTGTTAGGCTTCAATTTTCTGAGATTTCCTTTCAAAAGCCCTCTCTCTTCTTCACTGGGATTCCTTGTGCTTTGCAGAACTGGGCTCTTAGTCCCTGGAGCTAGCTATTCCATCACTTCTGCAGTAGCATACCACACACATCCCTCGGCCTGCTTACACAACAGATTGCAGTAAATCTTCAATTTAATATCCTAAAGCCTCTTTTATGAGGCATAGAAATAAGCTTTCCTTCAGTAAGTGATACTTCCTCAGCTTTCCAAAACTACAGCCTAACTCCAGAAACCTAAAATAAATTGTATGTGTGTTCTATAGAAATCTTCTAAACAAATAAAACGGAGAGACATTTTATAGCAGTAATAATTTCTTACTTGCAAGTGTTTCAAAAGACTCCCACAGCAGCAGGTGTTAAGGAAGTATCCATCTGTTCTTGTTTCTCTGCGCAGAAGTATATTGAATAGCTGGAGTTTCTAAACATTCAGGGTTGTCATTAAAATGGGTTAGCTGTGATCGTCACTTAAGGCATTCCTGATATTGAAATTAAAATGAAGACTGTCTCTGGTTCTGCTGCAAGTTGAGAATGCGATCAATGGCTCCCTGAAGAAACATCCTGTCAACTGGGTACTTTTTAAATTATCTTCTGAAAACTGCTTCAGTATTCCTCTGACGGATCTGGAAATGCTGCATCAGCAGCATTACTGTTCTCTGAAAATATGGATCAAACCTCAGCTGTTGCAGCTATGTTAATTGATGAGTAAGGTTAAGAGATCTGAAGCATTCATACTACACTTGAAACTTATGTTTCTATTTAAATATTGAAGGCTTTTCAGCTTTCTCTTCAATTGCAAAAAGTTCTTGGAGTTGCTTTTAGGTGACTTGAGACTTCAGAGACTCTGAACTTCAATGCAACAAAGACTGGAGGATTGAAGCTTCACTGGTGTAGCACTGGTGTGAGTGTGAGAAAGGAGAGCTGCCAGCAAAGCAGAGACGTGCAACATATCAGTGTTTTCTGAGGTGAAACAGAAATGTGTGGGGCAATAATACAAATGAATCTATGAGACATCCACATACCTCAAGGTGATATACTTAGGTACTTATATTTAAGCTATCACATTGTCACATGCGATCAGAGGGCTGGAGCACCTCCCCTACGAAGACAGACTGAGGGAGCTGGGCTTGTACCTAAAATGAGCCTACAAACAGGAGAGGAGTCAACTCTTTACAAGGGTAGGTAATGGCAGGACAAGGGGAAGTGGTTTTAAGTTGAAGGAGGGAAGATTTAGATTGGATATCAGGGGCAAGTTCTTTACTATGAGAGTGGTGAGGTGCTGGAACAGGCTGCCCAGAGAGGTTGTGGATGCCCCATCCCTGGAGGTGTTCAAGGCCAGGTTGGATGGGGCCCTGGGCAGCCTGGGCTGTATGAAATGTGGAGGCTGGTGGCCTTGCCTGTGGCAGGGGGGTTGGAGCTTGATGATCCTTGAGGACTCTTCCAACCCAAGCCATGCTATGATTCTATGATGATTCTATGATATTCAGATCAGAAATACATCTTGGCAACCAGTGTGAAAGTGTAAGAATGAAAACTCTCTCTGCTCCTTAGCATTTTATCCCAGTAAGAGCCAGGGAACAAAAAGATAAGCAACTTTTTGTATGTAGGACATGAGCCAATTACAGTATCTTTAGAATTACAGCTAAAATAACGGAGCTATTAAGGCTTTACTCTAGGGCATTATTTTCAATGGCTAGTAGCTTCCATATATAAAAACTGCTAGCAGATTTTAGTCAAATGATGAAGTCTAATTTGTCCATTATATTTTCACTTTTATTTCTACATTCCTCCAATTCTTTCTTCTCTCACGAAGGCATGTTGCTTCAAGCCCTATGGAATATTTTGCTATTTGCATGTGAAGGACTTGGTCGGAATAGCTGATAGCCAAATATTCTTTTTCATGGTGCATAAATCCTGATATCATTAAGCGCAACTTTCTACAGCTGAATCTATATGCAAAGTTTCAGGAACTTAGCTTTAAAACTATCTGTTAAACAAATAATATTTATTTCAGAGCTTGTGTCTTCCAAATAATCCTCTCACACAAGTAAAAGCTTGCCAGCCTCCAGCTGGTATGGGATCTTTTCAGATTTAAAATCCAGCCTTAACTGCGGTTACAAATACGAATCTTACACTGGCTTTTTGTGGGTTCTGAATGGCTTCTGGTGTTCTTGTTGACTTTGCTGAGTCTTTTCAGATATACCAAAGTGAGAGTAGAGAAAACTGCTTTTTAAGAAAATGGTTCACTAGGAATTTTGCAACATGTAAGCTTTAAAACTAAGAGAATTGCTGTTTTTTTCTTTCTTCCCAGAAAAACAAACAAACAAACAAACAACAACAGAGCATGTGATATACTAATTCTCTTGATGGGAAAATAGAGACTGTACTAGGATTGCCTAGGTACCAGGCATTTTGATAAGCCACCTGCCAGGTTAAGACATTCTTGTATTGTAACCATGGTAATACTGCTGGCGTAAATGGGAAAGAGTGATTTGCACAGCCAGTAGGGATCGGGCACCTTAATGCATTAGCTGGAACTGTTAGGAAATGTTTGGAAATAAATGTGTAAAATAGGTATAAAAGGTTCTTTTAGATTGTTTAGTGTTTTACTTCGGGCGATATTTCTTAACAGCAGGCTGCCCTGTTTGTAGGACTAAGTGAATGTGGTTGCAAGCACTGGAACAGATAAAAAATTGCTGGTAGAATTTGCTCTGCTGTTTTGCTTTTTGTGCTTTGATGGGAAACAACTGTTTCAATTTTAGCAATAAAAGTATGGGTAGCCCTATGTCTGCGTATCTGCTGATGTAAACCTGAGACCTGGAGCAGTAATTGCAGAAAATCTGAAAACAGACAAACCTAGCAAAATTGGAAAGTTTTAATTAGGCTCTACAAAAATTGTCAGTGAGCTGGCCAAGGCATTTTAACCCTGATCTCCCTGTTCCCCTATTGTTTTCCGTATGCCTTCCCCCCACATTTCCTGTCCCTCTCACATTTGCCTTTCACATGCCCCTCAGTCATGTGTGCTCCTCACACCTCTAATTTGCAGCTGCACTGCTCCACAAATAACGGCTTTGTTTTCTCCAAAGAGGAAACGATCTGATGATATACTGTCTTCAGCATCAGTGCTGACTTAATTAATTTCTACCCCTATGTCAACACAAGTGGTCGCAGGACTGCAGTGTGAATCAGGTCAGAAAAGAGATCCCCTTTAAAAGGAAAAACCTCAGCATCTTTTCTCATCTGCTCCCCTTTTTCCAGCCAGGCTCACATTGTAGCCCCACACACATACACATTTGTAAGCGTAATTAAAGGAATATCTCAGTGAATTTTACAAAGGATGGAACTGAGTACAGATCATTTCTGACTTTGCAGGCAGATGAAGGAAAATGTAAACTTATAAAATTGGTATTCACCCTCCATGCCAAAAGGCAATTTGTATGAGGAGAAAGAAGGGAGCCCTTAATGACCTATCTGTACATTTGTATGTTGCACTTATTTTGCTTTGGCTTACTAGCAGCATCATGTGACATATTATTGCTTCATGATAAGAAATTGTTCTGATTCACTGCACCTTATTTTAGTGGACTGAATTCCCACTGACACACATAGCCCAAATCATTGCTCCAGGCTGCAGCCCAGTTATTGCCATTTTTCTTTATTCTCTCCATTTTTTATTGTCCTTCTCTAGAATTTTTTGTTCTGGCCTCTCATTTCCCTCTTTTTTTTTTTTTTTTTAATCCCTTCTTGCTCATTTTTCATGGTGAATGCCAGTTCTCAATGGTTCACTAATTTGCCAGACAGCACTGTGCTTTCTGGAGCGTACTTGTGTCCCCCAGGCTGTCATCTGTTGGATTCTGAATAAAGTAGTTGCTGAATTAGCACATGTATTCGCTTCTGAACCAAATCAGGGTATTTCTGTAGGCTGAGGAAGAACTGAACTTTTGTACAGAATTAAGAGAGCTATGGCTTTTAAAACAATTGTGGCAATGGGAACGCACTTGCAGATTTGGGGCTATGCAGTTTTTTCTGTCACTGTAGCTCTTCCTTTCTCTCTTATCACCCTAATGTTGTATGGACTCCGTATCTTAGGCAGTTGGGATAAATATCCAAGCCAAGGAAGTTCAAAGAATATCCTTGCAAATAATGAGAAGTTGCTCAGGGCTCCAGCATTTCTGCTTCCTTTCGTTCTTCACCTCTGAGTACGGCAGAATTTAACCTAAAAGTTACCTGAAACATATAGCTGGAAAAAAGAATGTTTTGCTTTTGATAACCTAAAATATGCAAGGCTGCTTTAAGGATGATTCTATCCCTCATAATTCTGCAGTCACTTACAATTTAGGGCACAGTTCTCTGTTGAAAGTAGATTAGAAAAGTACTACAAAGATCTGCTGATTCTTTCAAATTCTCTTGGTTCCTTGTGTTTGCTAAGGTGGGAAACAAGGAGCACCGAGGGCAGAATAGTAACTAAAATCAACAGAGACAGAAAAGATATATAAATAAACACAGAATCAGAAGAGAATGGAATTGAATCATTTATAAGTGAAGGTCAGCAAATAGCAAGCCTAGTTATTGCATTTGATTGTTATAAGTGTTGCAGAAGTTGATTTTGCTGCTTCTTGAAAGCTGTTAAGAAATGTAGTTATTTTTCCAAACTGTGATGGTTTGGGACTGCAGACTATGGGAGGAAAGCAGTGGTAGGCAAAAGCTTCCACATCTGAATAGGAAAGATACATGACCCAGTGTATTTTCACTGCCAGGAAAGAATACAAAAACATTCCTGCCAGTTTAGTGTGTGTTCAATCAAGGATAGAAAGTCAACTGCTTAGCTGGAGCCTGACATAGATTTCCAATAACTTGCTTTTGCTCAAGCACAAACATATGACAGCACTTGAGGAAAACCACAGAGCAAATCTTTTATGATCTGAACATAATCTTTTTAGATTTCTGTGAGAAAACAATATTTATTTATTTGGTCGTCTTCTCTCACCTTGCAATTAAGTCAAGAGCTGACACAGATTGCTGGATCATTTGTGCTGGAAACTGAACATAACAAGATGATGTCTTCTCTGGCATTGTGGATATAAAAAACCAAAATGTTACATTTTTTGTGGTAACAATAACAAAACCAATACACAGAATTCATGTACAGCTATGTGTATTTCTGCATAATAGGAAGTCACTGTTTCACTGTGCATCTGTAAACTACAATCTAATTTATGTTAAAAATTAAGGCACTGTCAGTGCGTGATAATGGTGCCTATGCTAGTAGTAGGTTGATCTGTGTGTTTCCACCACCTGCAATGTTTTGGGTTTTACTGACCCTTGGAGGAATGGGCTTGGCTTTAACATGTATCAGTGAGGGTGGATGGGCAACTCTAAGGTCTTCCTCCCATGCCCACATCACAGCTATTTTACATCACCTGGAGAGCTCCCTGACATTGTGTGAGGCACTCTTGCATGACACCTATCCTACAAGGCCTGTAGCATGCCTGGGATGGCACTCTGAGTGCTTTCCTTAAGTTATCTGTTCATACGCACGCTGCGATTTCACCATGCAGTCCTTCGTGAGTAGTTCTGCCTAGCAGCGCCTGTCAGTATCAGCTTCAGTTTCACTGAGACAAACTGTGATGAATTCCACTCAAATGGCAGGGGAAGCATAAAGAAAGCAGAAGTCCACAGAGAGCACCAGGCATTCCCTACTTGCTCTCCTGCTTGAGGGCACTGTCGCTGTTTTGCACATTGAGAGATTGTATAGACAGCAATTGGCCTTCAGCAGTGTCTCCACTATGACTGACTTTAGTACAGCCCATACATGTGTCTACTTCAGATATTAACTGGCTGCCAGCAGGACACTAATTTCTTGATGGAACAGACCAAGTTTACAGCTCTGGGGTAGTAGCTCTAAGGAAGCAGCATGCATGTTCTGCCCCACAAGGGAAAGCAAGCTAGGAGCTGAGGGTGACAGCAAGGTAGGCAGGGCAGTAAGCTTCCCAGGGGCACAATCCTGCAGCATGTCAGCAAGCACTATGCTGGTGATGGGTCAGCCAAAATTCAAGACTACTAAACAGATCTGCAGCAAAGAAGCAAGGGCATGGTCAAGCAGGAAGTCAAATCATTGCTTTGGGATCAGCAAGGCACGTGACCACCCACAGGCATAGCTCAGGCTCGAGGATGAAGACCCACATTTCAGTGCAGCTCACATACAAAGTGCAGGAGGACTCCATGCAGCTTCCCACAGCTCCTTCTCACACAGCTCTTTTCTCGGCAGCCTGATCCAGGGCTACAGCTGCTCCTTATCAGAGGTGTACTGGAGCACAGGCAGCCAAACCCTGATGAGGGGAGGAAGAAGCTGCAGAGCCTCTGGGTGCATGCAGGGCCCTGACAGCAGCATGCTTATTTCCAGATTTCCATCCAGTCCAGAAGGTATCACTCTCTTAAAAGTAATCTTGTTAGAGATGAGGCACAGCTGTTAAGGGCTGGGATGTTTACTGCAGACCAATGAAAATCTGAGAAGCCATATGCTGTTTGATCCTCTGCTCCCTGGCTATTTATCAATTCAATGTCCAGAGGACCAGTAGGTTGAGCTGTGCCAGCATCACTGACAAACACAAGCCCTTCTGCTGGCCCTCTAAGGGGGCTTGCCAGTGTCATAATTATGTGAGATTGCATTCTGCTGTACTCAGTGATCCATTGTACCCTTGTAAGCATTGCAATGGTTTGTCTGTACTAACGTTCAGATCACAATTGTCCACGTTTTGACAAGCAGCCACGCATAGACTTGGAATAGCATAATTATGTCATATATAAATGGCCTTATCCTGACAACCAAAGTGCCTAGATAATTGTCTTTTGAAACCAGTGATGCTGCATTTCAGACTGACATACTGCTGGCATGGACTATACCTTTAAAATCAACATAACCTGCATGCATTTAGTGATTTGCAGGAGAAAGTGGGGGTTGTGTTCAAACCAAAAAGAATCAAGCAGACAGATGACAAAATAAATTAGAGCAGCTAGACAAAAACGCTAGCTGGGGCCTTAGTGGAATGTATCTCTCCTTGTAACACCACCTTAGCTACACAACCTGCCACTACAGGTTGTGTTGTTATGCCCAAGATTTCATAAATCTTAACAATTTCCAGGTTTCAATATGTGCCTACTGTTCATCTTTTTCCAGCTCCCTTCCAAGCCTCAAACCTTCTTCTTCCCGATTAAAAATTCATTACTTCTGTAATTTTCCCTTATTCTCTTTACTCTGTGAAAAGTTAACTCCTCCTCCAGCTGCAGAACACAGCACCTTGATTATCCTGAGATACACTGGTCAGGGTTGGCTTCTCACTCCCAGTAACTACCTCCCATTTGCTACCTACAATTTAGGGAAGTTAATGACAGAAGAAGTATAAGCATAAAGACTGAGTGCTGACTACCATCCTTCCCCTTCAGATAAAAAATGAGAAAACCTTCCCAAGCAGTCCTGCATATTTTGGTTGAAGTGCAGCAACAAACTGCAAAGCTGATCCTTCTGACTGCAGCCAAATCAGATTAGACTCTGTCCCATCACAGACACTCATGTTTGTTTACCAGGGCCATCTAGAATGCCTCTAGAACTGCAAGTTAAATACACTTGCAAGCTCCTTTAAGCTATGGCCATGGCAGCTTTTTCAGAGAAAGGGAAAGAACGATAATAAAGAAGCTTATGAAAACAATTGAGAAACAGCTCTGTAACCCCAGCACAGTCCTAGAAATACAGTGACACAAAGTGAAGGCTGTTTACCTTCAGTACCCAGATCCTTTGGGCTAAAGGTCCAGCCCAGGGTAGGGATTTTCTCTTCTCGTGTTTAGTAAAGGGATCTGTTATCTTCAGATAATGTAATGTAGAAAGCATTTTGAGGAAACAAAATGTGAGACGAAAACAGCATTCTTGTCCTCATGAGAGCCTCCCACTGAAACTGGTGTTCAGAGCCTCCAACACACTGCTGGTTTCAGCACCATCAGGTTGAGGTGCATAATGTCAAAGCCAGTGTTACTGCTTTCAGTTCTTGCCTATTTTTGGAGGTACAGTCATTATCTTCAACTTCCCAGTTCTGTGAGCCCACTGTTGAACTGGAATGCAGGGCTGGAGCTGGCAGGAGGTGGAAGCAGGATGAATCAAACCATGGAAGGGAACCTGTAGGGTTGATGCAAAAACAGGCAACCTAGGTTTTGCTGCCTTGACTTTTGTGCTAGTTCTGTCTGTTCTCTGGCTCGCCACAGCCCTAAAGGAGGTCCTCAAGCAGACTAAAATTTCTCGTAGCATTATAGAAATAACCTCTTTGTCGTAGATTAAATTGTCCCAGCAGCCAGGAAGTACAAGATTTTAGGCACATCTTCACATTCCTGTCATTATTTTGTACTGCAAAAGAAGGGCTGACTCATCTATCACCAGATCATATGTTGCACATGTTGTGGATTTTGGGAAGAAATCACAGGATCTAGTTTTTTTCTCTTAAAGTAAACAGAAGGTAGTTGATATCTAATTCAATTTCCCCTCTTAGCCTTTTGTATTTCTAATAAATAAGGCAGATAAATATACGATATGCAAGCAAAATGATAGTCACACAGCATTAAGCGTTAATACTTTAAACTGTGTTGGTTAATAATCTGAATGTAATACAAAAAAAAAACAACCCCAAATTGTACCACATAATTAAACACAGTTTAAGAAAGCAAAGAAAGCACAGATGAGGGGTCACTATTACTTTGGTCTTACATTACACTATTGAACATTGTTTCATACTTGCAGTTATACTAGATGTCATCTTTCTCCATTTACTCCCTCTACCTTTTAAAATAGCCATGTCATACCTTGAACATATATCACATCTAAAAGGTAAATTTAATACTCTAAAACTTAATAAAACAATTGTATTAAGATCTTATTAAAATATAAATACTTCATGTATAGCACATGGAAGTTATAAAGTACTTGATATATTTTACTTATTCGACAAAGATAAATGCAGATAATTTTCCAGTTTTCCTCATAAGCTGAAACCCCTTGTAAAAGATGTATCAGAATAAGTTGTTATATATCACACCTTGTTTTTGGATGATTCAGAATTCTTTTACTATTAAGCCTGTCTCTGCTTAAAACACTGAGATACACATTGTCAGAGATAAATCACAGATAAATGACTATCTTGCTCATCCAGTCTGCTCCCACATTAATACAGCAGCAGAACTGTCTCATTCTCAGGGCCTGGAGCACATTCCCATTCTAGGAGTTCAGTTGGGTCAGCCAAGGAATTTACCTGTCCAAGTCCAAAGTCAGCTTTATGGTCACTAAGAACTGTTGCAAAGAATCTAGAAGCAAGGCCCTGTCCCTCCTTTCCCCTGGGATCTATTTTTAAGCCGGAGCTATACCACCAGCCTCTGGGCTACATCACATCTGTGCTGCAGCAAGGTCTGTACTTGAGCCTGGACCTCCACTGTCTGGATCTGGACCCAGACTCATCAGCTTGGCTTCTCGGCACAAGCTTGGACCTGCATAGTGGCCATGCTGGGTGCTCACTGAGCTGTGTCTGACCCTGGCTACCATCTCTGCCTCAGGTTCTGATCTGGACTTATTACTCCATATCCTGGCTCCTCATGGTGAGGTTACTGCTCCTGCCTGTCTTGTTATTTCTCTCCACTCCTGGTTTGCCTTCCCCTGAGACGCAACCAGCCCTTTCTGCTCCATGATACCTTTCTGTTTCATTCTGAGAAGATCTGGTTGAGGCATTTCTTAGAATTTAACATAGGTGATTTACACACAAAGCATTCTTAAATAGGACTGTCAACTACTCATGCATGTGGGTGCATTTGTGCAAGCCATCACAATAACTGAAAATTACCCCTTTTTCCTCTGCTGCTGACATTTTTCAAAGGTACTATAAAAAGTTATTTTCTATAACAAATTATGAAGTTTCATGTGTAAGTTTAACAATGTTAGTTATTCCTCACAGACTTTGTCTTTTAACCTCACACTTTTCTATAGCTAATACTTTGAAGCAGATGCTTGGAAAGAGAAATTGGAACGAGCTTTTCAACTTCACTGAAGTAATATCAAACAAGATTATGGTTTGGACACAAGAAGAACAGTGAGAGAAAGCTACACAGACACAGAGCCCCTTACAGGTGTGCTGGAGTCTAGGCTCAGTCCCTGTACAGCCTCAAGTACATTGAAGCTCATTACCTTCAGCAAACTCATTTATTCTAAAGGTGATGGATACAGAGATCTGCTCTAAGAATGTTTTATCATGAACAGTTGGTGCAGAGGGTCTTCTCCCTCCAATTTGCAGGTTTTTGACTGCCTGGCAGGCATTGTATCACCTTGTGTTTTACAGTGGACCTAATTATTTACCTCGCATTGCTACACAGCTGTCAGTAGCTAGAAACAGCAAAGATCAGGCCGTGCCCTCCGCTCATAAAGAGAAACATGCACTAATGGGAACTTATGTACAAAAAGTATATGTGTGTGTATATATATATCTCAGCTTGCATATGACTTTGTTAGAACAGATGCCTGCAGACCTTTATAAAAGACAGCACTGGTTACTACATTTACTTTATAGATGATGTTCTGTGCCATGACATAACCATATGCTGGCTTAAATGGTCAGTATAATTGCCTGGTGATTTGATGAAGATTTAAGCAAGCAAAAGTTTCCATGCCTTAAGCTAACATGAGGTGATGCATAAAGTCTGTAATTCTCACTATGCTAGAATGATAGAATCACAGAATCATAGAATATGAGTTGAAAAGGCCCGAGTTGAAAAGGACCCATTAAAGACTGTTGAGTCCAACTACTAGCTTCACACAGGACCACACAGATTTCAAACCCTATGTCTCAGAGCATTGTTCAAACATTCCTTGAACTCCATCAGGCTCAGCTCTACGACCACTGCCCTGGGGAGCCTGTTCCACTGCCCAGCCACCCTATGGGGAGGAATCTTTTCCTAATTCCCCGTCTGACCCTCCCCTGATGCAGCTCCATGCTGTTACCTCGAGTTCTGTCACTGTCATCAGAAAGTAGAGATCAGTGCTGCCCAACTGCTCCCCTCCCGCTCCGCTTGTGAGGAACTGTAGTTGCCATGATGTTTTCCCTCAGTTTCCTCTTCTCTGGGCTGAACAAACTGAGGGACCTCATCAGCTCCTCATAACCCTCCTTCGGACACCCTCTAATAGTTTTATGTCCTTTTTATTCGTAGTGCCCAGAGTGCTCAAGGTGATGTTGCACCAGTGCAGAGCAGAGTGAGACAACCCCTTCCCATGCCCAGTTGGCAGTGCTGGGCCTAATGCACCTGAGGGTATTGTTGTCCATTTTGGCTGCCAGGGCACACTGCTGACTCAGATTCAACTCAAAATGAACCAGAACTCCCAGATCCCTTTCCACAGGGATCCCTTTCTCCAGCCTCTTGTCCCCCTGCCTGCACATATATCCAGGGCTGTCCTGTCCTGGGCGCAGAATCCAGCACTTGCTCTTTTTAAACTTTGTGTGGTTGGTGATTGTGTGGTTGGTGATTGCTCAGCACTCTAATTCATCAAGATTTCTCTGCAAAGCCTGTTCTTCCTTGAGGGAGTCAACAGCTTCTCCTAACTTAATTTTATTTGCAAACTTACTTACCTAGTATGCATTCGAGTCCTGAATATAGATCATTTATGAAAATGTCAGAGAACTGTTGCTAAAATGGAACCCCGCAGAACCCCACTAGTGACTGGCTGCCAGCCTGATATAACCCCATTTAATACAAACCTCTAAACCTGGCCTGTCAGCCAATTGCTCACCCACCACATTATGTTTTTGTCTAGCTGTATGGTGGACATTTTGTCCAGAAAGGTACTGCGAGAAACAGTATTGAAAGCTAGGTCATGCTCCATCCTTTACTAATTGGCACCTCTTTTTCAGCTACAACATTTACAATCTTTTCTTGATCATGTAATGTGCAGCAAGGTCAGACTCTAAATGAAAGGTTCTTTTATTTCCATTTATTTTGCATAAGTGAATGAACTGGCGCTACAATTCAAACTATCTGTTGCTGCTTTTCCATGTCAGCAGCTTCTACTGTTCAGTGCACAACACTGCTGAAATGAAGGGTGTGACCCAGCCACTAATATTTCAGAGTGAATCTCTCGCATTAGTATACTAGTTTAATAACTTTGGTACAGGTGCATTATTTTAGCTCTTATTAGTTCTTCTTGGCATTACGTTTACAAAGCTCATTTCGTCTGGAGTCTTGCCATGATAGGGGACTGTACAACCTTTAAAACTCCCGAAAAGTCATACGGTTATTCAATATACAAATAATATGGCTGGTTGGGTTGGCTCAGTTTACAGAAAACTATGCAGGTGGCTCTGGTGATTTCTATGTACAACATACTTTCATCAAAAATGTGTCACTGCAGTTTCCTAATTAACATCTTCT
>JACDJE010000304.1:0-113987 GCA_016647715.1 Pavo muticus
GACTGACTCAAATCCAATCCAGATAGTTCTCACTCTGCCCAGGGGTCTCTAAGATAGCCAAGAATTACAGAGCAAAAGGAACAAAATCTGCAGAAAACTCAATCTGAAGTCAAAGTAATGACTCGAGTGAACAGCAGAAATGAAAGAGGAATGAGCTACACATGGCTCCTATCCAGGCAACGTTTCCTCTTGCAAAGTGCATGCACTGAGCCAGGGACAGCCTCTGCTTTCCACCCACTTCAACTGGGGAGATCCAGTGGGACAGCTGCTTGCACTCACCCTGCTCCTTGCTTTGATGCGCTTGTAAACGAAGTCAGGGAATGGTTTCCTAGGGATATACCGCCCAGATCCCTCCGTTACGTGGAGATTCCCATCCTCCAGCACGATCTTCCCTTGGCTGATAACCACCAGGGGAGACCCACGGCACTCCATGCCTTCAAAGATATTGTACTCCAGAGACTAGAACAGACAAAGAGGCAGCATGAGGCAAACATTCATGCCAGCAAAGCCCAGCAATCGACAGCCATGCTAATTCCTCAAGGCCTGGAAGCAAATCCAATAGCATTTACCTCAGTTGTACGCACGGTGGTTCAATAGAATTCGTTTTAAATGAGAATACTTTCAAGCATACCTGGTTGCAATGGACGTCAGCGTGAGCCTTCTATGCACTGCATGGTATTTAAGAGCCAAATTAAGTTCTATCTGAGTTCCAAATTAAAAATGATGGTTATTTTGAAAGACTGTACTTGGAACCAGAGTTTCGGTCGATGGGTCAGGGACCGGGACAATCTTTTTACTCTAATGGGATTGCTCATCCTCAATTAATAGGATTTGAAACATTACACCGTGGAAAAAAAGAGAAGTTTGAAAGGAATCGCTGGTAGATGTCCCACCCAGGAAGGGTCCTGGAAGGAGACGCACCACAACCGTGCTATTTGGGGACTCTTACTCAGGCAACCAGCTCCGAGACGAATCCAAGCCTTTTTCACTGAGCTAATGATGGAGTCGAACCTTGAAGTGTGTTATAAGTATGGGTAGGCCTGACTGCAGACTTACAATTAGCTAGAATGGTGGTTAAACCGACAGCAAACCAGTTCCAGTATGAAAAAAGTTGTGGTGGCAAAGGAGGAGGCTTGGTTAGAAACTTATGAGTTAGGCTGTTCCAAGAACAACACCATCTCCCCCTCCAGCTCCTGACGTCTCCTTGCCAGACAGTGGCAACGGCAGTGTGAATGCTTGGAAAACGTTTGCATGTTGCTCTAGCATTAAAAAATGTAACAATCATCCGATGCCACATAATCAGTACGTCTCCTTGTGTCGTGGCAACGGCTCTGCCTGACTTTCAAAGGGCTTTTGTTTCATCCTTGTGATCTAAATAGGATGCCTTGACTCCACAGGCATCGCTCCTCTATGTTTCTTCTTTCACAGTGTGTGAGATGCACTGCAGGAGCTGCAGTGGGGATCTGCAGTCTTCAGCCCACAAACCATTTCTGAGGGGTGGCCTCAAGATCATACAATCATGGAATCATTAAGGTTGGAAAAGACCATGAAGAGCATCTATGTCTGGAGGTCCTTCAGCCTAGCCCAGATATATGGCAATATCAGGAGGTGAGGAGCAGTCGGTCCTGATTGTGCTCGAGAGCATCTGCAAAAGGTACCTGAAATTTGTCATAGGAAACGTTGAAGGCTCCACTTCCTAAAAACAACACCCATTAAAACGCAGTGGCTGTCAAATATTCAATCCAGCAAGCTCCTTCCAGCTCTCAGAGCTCGTCAGCTCCCATATGCACAGGCTCAGGTTTAGACCACTAAATCCAGCACTCTGTCCATGAGCAAATCTTCTCTCTCCAGATTGAACGTGATGAGTCTGGAAGAACCTCAAAAGCAACCAAACTTCTGAGGCTGGACGCCTATGTTAGACGTTACGCACAGGTAAAATGAATCCAGGCCATCTGTGCCCGATTCTGACACAGAGTTAAGTCACAGGAAAGCAAACCAAACCTTTAAAAAAAAAAAAAGAAGGTTTCTTTGTGAATGTGCCCAGGGATCCAAGTGTGGAAGAAAATTTTGCTCCTTCAGCTCCGGAGTGAATGAAAGCATTCATGGAAAAAAGAACAAGGAGTTTTTTTTTTCCAGGGAAACATTCCATAGGTTCATCGCCAGCAGTGAAACAAGTTGTCAACAAATGCAAACAGGGGTTGCTTTCTCTGAGGCAGAGCTCAAATGTCACAGGGAGACTCCAACCGGTCCTTTGCGTGGGGACAGGGCTGCCATTTCGTGCAGGCTGGGATGGTTCTTGCACTGCAGGAGCCAGGTGTGAGGTCTGGGACACAGCTGTGTGCCACAAACCTCCAACAGCGCCACCATAAAGAGACAGGGGAAGGGCTGCTTAGTTTGGGAGCTGCCCTGTGCTTCTGTGCCAGCTAACATTGGGATGAGCATCAGGACTCCACATGTGTACCCCCCTATGGCTTCGCTCAGCTAATGGTCCCTGCCATGGGTTCTTCTCAACTTCCCTCCTCCTCATGGATATTCACAACCTCAGGACCTCCACCACACCACTAACCTTGCTTCTCAATGCTGTCAAGGTGCAGGACATCTGCATCAAAGCCTGAACGCTGCCAGAAGCCTGCAGCAATCAGGGACAGATTAGTGCACAACGTAAATCTACTCAGACTCACTGACCTGGATCAGATCTCCAGAAAAGGTGTCTGGGAGCTGATGTGCTTCACTGGGAAAGGCACAGCCCTCATTCCCAGCGCTACTGAGCCAAAAGGTCATCAGTGACACATTGTGATGTGTGGCCTTTTGGTGTTTTAAAAGATTCAAAGAGCTTTCTGCGTGCTCAGATCCACACGTCCAACACTCAGAAGCTCTCTGCTCCGAAGGGAATATCTGGATTTCAGCTTTGGACTCACACAACTGAGCTGTACTGGGTGTAAGACCACAAAGGGCTTGGGGCAAAGGCTTAAGGAAAATAAATTAAGTAAAAAAGCCCTCAGTTGTCAAAGGCTCTGGTTCCTATCAGCACAGTCTGAAGAAGAGAAAACAAAACAAGCAGGAGAAATCACATCATAGAAAACATCCTTACTATGTTGTGGGTCTTGGCAGAGATTGTCTTGACGCTGTCAGGATCCCAGATAACCAAATCAGCATCAGAGCCCACTGCAATACGGCCCTTCCTTGGGTACAGGTTAAAGATTTTAGCTGCATTTGTGCTGGTCACAGCCACAAACTGGTTCTCATCCATCTTACCAGTCACCTGCAGAGAGATGGAAGGAGGCACTGCATTAGCCAGGATGGGACCACTATGGAAACCAGCCCCAGGGCTCGCAAGAGCTCCTTCTCCAGCCATAACACAACCAGTCCATGATGTGTGACATACCACAGCCTTGTCCCAGATGATGGACATCCTCTCCTCAGTCCCATTGGTTCCCTCAGGGATTAGGGTGAAGTTGTCCTTCCCAACAGCTTTCTGAGCAGTGTTGAAGGTGCAGTGGGCACTGCCAGTAACTTGGAGGTCTCCGCTGGAAAAAGACAACGGCAGATGGGTGTTGTGTTGTCACAGCCTTTTGCTAGCTGGCAACAACCACTCTTCTTTTTATTCACCACTCGTCTCATGGTGAGACACATCTTGTGACGAACGCCAAGAGCTCTACTCACCAGGACAGCAGTGAGTTGAGGAAATCAGGAGTGGTTGGGTCAGGACTCAGTGGTGGGGAAGTGACAAAAGCGGCCGCCTTCGCCCAATTCTTGCTCCAATAATGAGATCCATCAGTACCCAAGCTGGCTGTGATGGGCTCCCCATACACCACAGTGCCTACAAGACAGGAATACAGGCAAACCCACTGTAATTGCTAAGCAATGTGCATCTCTGACCTGGCTTCCAGGAGCAAAGCATCCTTCTGAAAATGAACAATTCCAAACCTTTACATTCCTAATAATAAAGATATTGCTACAGATAAAAGCATGGAGCAGCAAAAGGTGCCCGAAGTATTTTTATAAGCACACATGCAATAAAGATCTAACAAGGCTGGGTTTATTGAAGCAGGCTCTATGCACAGAACAGATAAGAGAAAACTCGTGTTAGGAAAGCTTACTGTCTAAAGAGAAAGCACAGCACTGAGAGGAAGCATCTCAGTGTTTCTGGTTCCTAAATGCAGCTCAGGAAAACTGATTCCCCCAATGGTTAAGGGCAAATCTGTGGCAGAACCAGGAAATGGAATCAGATCTTCTGACTCTCTGTCCAGTGCATCAACCACCAGTGCACCCTTCCTCTTAATTAACATTTCTGGAACCACATGAAGGAAGAGCCGATCCGTTAAGGCCGCGATTCTTTGCATGTTGGAATACAGCAGCACATCTGCACACCAAGCAGATGCAAGATGCTACGACTTCAAAAGCAGCACAGGCTGCAGCCCCACGGGTCTGCTCACCAAATGAAACCCTCCCAAAATCCCTGCAAAGTGCCTGTCCATCTGCCTTCTGAGTCCAGACACCCCATGCACTCACAACAGCCTGTAAAGGATGCGGGTAAGGCAACCCAAGAATGGGTCAGCAGGGTCTTACACAGCTCACCATGCGGAGCACAGAAATATGGCCTTCCATCATACTGTCCCAGGGAAAGAGTGCATCAGCTGAGGCTGAACAATGCATGAAGTGCCTTTGTGCTCCTTCCAGAACCACAGCGACACCAGAGGAGCAGGATCAGTTTGATCAGAGGGGATCCACCAGCAGAGGAAGGGGCCGCCTGACGTCGCCTACCCCAAATAGGGTTATGAAACCAGAACAAGGCAAAAAAAAACACGCTGCCTATTAATGGGAGGCCTGTTGTGGGCCAGGACATTGGGAGGATTGTTCTGCAGAGAATGAGCTCCAAGATCTGCCAGCGATGGAGTCTGCAGGGAATCTCCTCCATACAAATGCCACTGGGAGCATCTGGCTTTAAATAACAGCCGTTCTTTTCCATCTAGCAAATCAATTCTGTTCTGTTTTTGCTTTGGATAGTCCTCAGCTATGTTTCCTCTGTTGCTTGGGAGAGCAAGGATGATGTGTGTGGCCCTCCTGGGCTATCCAGCTGGGTAATTGCACAGCATTTAAATTGAATTATTTGAATAAAGGAGCAGAGAATGGCATGCCATTTATACCCCTAATTCTCCTTATAAGGAGAAAACGCAATCCGAAGTCGGCTTCCCTGGCCTATAGGATTAAGTTGCACAGACACATCAAGTTGTTTTTTGGGGTAATGCAACATGCAGCCACTTTGCCATGTCAACACATCTTCTCATTTCAGTGTGATCTCCACTGTAATGGAGCTAGGGGAGGAAAGTTCATCCAAAAGAGCTTGAACTGCTTCCACATCATGAACAGAGAGAGATGCTTTGGAGATCAGTCCCCTTACCAGCTCTGAACTCTCTGAACAGGAATCATGGCATCAAAACACTTCTGAGCTAATACACACACACACACACACACACACACGAGCACCATGAGTCTGTTTGCTGCAGTAGGAAATCAGCTCCTCGAGCACCAAGCACCCAGATGGAAAGTGATGTCATCTGTGTATCTATTCAGGCTTACTGAGACTGCATACAATTAAACACAACCCTTCCGAGGAAAGGAGGGGAACCATCACCCCCCCCTGCTTACTCACCCACCCAGAGCCACTTTAAATAGAAATGAAGGGTTTAGTCACAGAAGAAGGGAGACAGGCACTCACTGCGCTCTGCAGCCTTTGCTTCTTGGGGGCAAGGCAGCATGGAGAGGACCTGGAGGAGCTCCTGCACCACTCAGAGCAGCACAGCTCCCTCACGGACCTCACCATGAGAAGCAGCACTCAAGGTCTGGGTCCTTCCTGAGCATCCTCAGAGGAGACAGGAACTCCCAGCCAACCTCAGACTACCAATCTCAATTCCTGCTTGGATGCCAGGCTGTGAGTTACAGCACCAGGAGCATCTATTTCACAAGCAAAGAGCTGCAACTGGTAACCACATCAGCTACTCCAACCAACTCCAAGGGGGCCCACGAGTCACAGAGCTCCACTTCTGACCCCAGAAGCAGCTCAGCAAGAAGCACTAAGGGAAGAGCACAGGAGCTGGAGAGAGGACACAGCCTGCTGTCTCCATGGAGATTAGTCTTGTCAAGCAGGGAATTACTCTGAGATAACACGAAGGCAAGTGGCTCAGTGTAGTGGGATGGGTGCGAAGAGGCTGAACAGAAAAAACAGCTTCTGGCACTGATAACGATCCCTGAATACTTCTCTGTAGGAGATGAGACAGAAGCAGTTGCTTGGGACCTTTTGAACAACAGCCTGGACAGTAACACTGGAAAAAGAAACTCCTCCTGTAGGGGTGAAGCTTATGTTGGCAAGGATTTGCATGGAATGAGCTAATAGGTCATCCAAGGGTAATAACTTACCCTTTTTCCTGGCTTGAGCAATGACTTCAGCAGCACTTTTGCTCATCACCTTGGTGATATAGAGAGGGCAGTTGGTTTGGTTGGCGATGGTGATTGCCCGGTTCACTGCTTCTGCCTCCACCTGAGAAACAAAGTCAGCACATTAGCAACGTCCCAGCGTGACAGCATAACCCATTCTCCTTGCAGGGCAAATCAGGGTGCGCAGGAGTGAAGTGAGCTTCCACCTCTCCAAATCTGAGCCAGAAAAATGTACCATGTAATCAGGATAATTAAGATGGCATCAAGCTACACTCCCCTCTCATTACTCCCTTTCCTCCCAGGCTGCTTCTGAATCTCTCTGCAAGCAGGCTAAGTCCTAAAGCAACCCTCCAGGTGCTTGGGGTCAGTATGGTTAAGCCCCTCCTTTAACCTAAGCAAAAATAAGCAACCAAATGTTAGCTCAGCAGAACTATTCATGTTCCAGCCCACACGGAAGAGAGATGCTGTGGCCACATATTCTGGTAAGCCACGTTTGCAAGCAAGCCTTCTAAATTGTACCCTCCACTACGATATCTGGCTTGGGATCTGACAGAGCGTGAACCACCCCATAAATCAACTACTTTGATACTTGTAGGGAGAGCCTGAGCAAGGCTGAGGCACGACATGCTATCTGCTCTTAGAATGAATGCAATCAGGACTTTCCCAAGTCACATATCCTAATCAGAGCAGTCCAGCTGACAAACTCAATGAGAGGAACTCTCATAGTGTCTACTACTATGAAGAGCTGCAACGCCATGGACATCTTCCATGAAAACAAAGGAAAATGAAACCCACAGCAACCAGGCACCTGATTTCCAAAAGGAACCCCCCCAGGGCTGGCACACGCTCAGCACTTTGGAGATCTGCTCTGCAGTGCTTTGTCTCAGGCCGCACTCAGCCAACCATCAGCCCCAGAAGCAGAACGCAGCGGCTGCCGGGCCATGCACTGAAAAGAGCACCTGAAACAAAGGAGCTGGCAGCTGAACTTGGCACATGGATGCCCAACCAGCTCCCCAAACCCAGCAGGGTTAAAGGGGTACAGACCAGGCCTGTCACCACTCCAGGGCTGGTGACACCCCTCCCCAGGGAGTGCTGCTGCCAGAACAGGGACATTCCTGGCCCAAAAGGGACAGGCTGCAAGGAAGGCTGTTTTCTCCTCAAGGTTCCACTGGAGCGTGCCACAGTTAGGAAAAGGGAGGCTGAAAGGAAGAGCAAAGAAAAGCTCGATTGTCCCTCCTGAGAAGCAAAGAGCAACGTCAGATGGGCTGATGTTCCCAATGGCATCAGTTTGCAGGCACACGCACTGCTCCTCTGCTGCAGCACTCACATTTCCACCCCGTGCTTCAGTTTCCTCACTTGCAAACAGGGATAAAACAACGCCCAGCTCCGCAGCTCTGACCAAAACGCCTTCGAGCAGCTGCTGAGCAGGAAGAGGATCATTTCTGCCCAGAAGAAAACGAGGCTGCTGAATTCCTGCCTTGTGCCCAGATGCTATGGTGACAGGCACATAACAATAACCCAGCGACTAGTCCAAAGGGGAATGTTTGCAATTACCAGCAAGCATCAGAAGCCCTAGCACAGCAGTTCTCCTGGAAAAAGAAGAAGAAAAAAGAAGACAGACATTTCCTGGAGCACTTGGACTGCTCGGGCTTTGGGCGTTCTTGTGGCTGAAACAGAAACAGCAAAGAAAATGATGGATCGCTCTGAAGTCATCACAGAACGATCCGCTCTGCGAGCAGGGGGTTGCAGAAAGTGATGGGTGATGCTGCCTTGGGACAGGGGTGGCTTTGTGAAGGATGGGACCGAGGGCTGGCTTTGTCACCAGAGCCAGCAGCGAAACGCAAGGCTCCATTCGTGCCTTCTGCCCAACCTGCAGGCTCACAGGGGTGCAGGACGAGGCCTCCATCAGCCAACGTCAACAGCGCTGCGTGGTTTGAAAAACACAACGGGGAAAAAGGAGGGGAGGGAACCAGATGACATCGTTTCCTGCTCTGTTTCCTATGACTTTAAAGGAGGAGAATGAGGGCTGAGAGCTTCCACCCTGTGCAGACGGCACAGCTGAGCTCAGAGCTGCCCAGCTGCTGGGCCATGTGTCCCGGGGCAGCCCTCCTCACCCCACCACCTCCAACACATTCCTGCACAGTGCAGGAGACAGATGGAGCACCAAATTCAAGCCAGAGGAGCACACGGTTCATGCTTTGAAGCTTCTGCTCTGCTAATGATGGCCTTTGAAGCAGCCAGACGAGACTGGGCTAATTTGATGAGATAGGAGCAGCCTTTCCTAAACCCACAGCAGTTATGGGGTGCTCCACAGATGAGCCCTTAAGTGTCAAGTCGGCATCTGTTCCTGCTCTCCTGATGCAAGGCAAGAAATATGTCCCATTGAAAAAAATGCAGGAGTGGGTGGAAGGCTCAGTGTGTGAGCTCACAACTTCCAGGAAGCAAGAATCCCAGCTCCTGGGGCCAAGCAGCTCTGCGAGGGCTCAGCCCAAGCTGAGAGTGTTCCCTTCACTCTGCCTGCAGCAGCTGAATGATTTACGTTCCTACTGAAACGCCTCTGGATGCTGCTTGTCTCAACCAAGGGGTGGAAACTGAGGGAGCGTGAGGGCACGTGTGGATGATCTCACACACCCAGCTTCCAGCAGGACCACATCTGGCAGGCAGCACAGCCACGTTATCTTGGGGGAACAGAGATAACTTATGGTGTGTAAATACACGGACGGACATCCCAAACCTAGAATGCCACGGTGAGGTACTGAGCTCAGAGATACTGAAAGAAGGGAAATGAAGAACCAAGCTGAAAGGGAAAGGTGTGAGGTTCTTCCCTGCTCTTCAGATTCTTTTAAGGACTTAGAGGAAGTGAGATCAATGGGATTAGGGTGCTCAACCCCAGAGAAGAAGAGGGGTTAGGTGTGCTGCAGTGCCAGCCTAGGACCTGAGATTCAGCTCCCCTCTCTGGTACACGTTTTCTGTGCCTTCAGTACATCATTTGGGTCCCTCATGGTAAAAAGAAAATCCACCATCTGTACGACATTCATCTAACAATCAAATACAACAGAAGATACAAGTGCCTAAAACAATGTCACTCTGCTAGCGATGTGAAAGCAGCTCCTTCCCAGACCCTCTCCAATGACCAACAGAAAGAGATGAGCATTTCCAGAGGGTGAATTAAACCTTAGGGTGGAAGAATTGTTCCCTGAAAGCACTCCTCCCCCCAGCAGAAAAGCTGAGGGGGTTCCTCAATTTCTCATAAGTACCCACTGCAGTTAAGCCTCTAGAAGGGAGCAGTTACTGGTTATTTAGTAGGAGTTAGTCCCTAGAAGAGTCCTTGCCTCCTCCCTTATCCCATATAGCAATACTGCTTATGATGAAATCCTGCTCCTGGCCACATCCACCCCAATGGGAGCCACCCAATGGCAATGCAGAAATGGTTCAAGCTGGGGGAGTAAAGGCAAAAGCATCCTCACCTCTTCGGGTCTGCTCAGCACGTGCCCTTCAGGGCCTGTGATTCCCAGCTCCAGGATCCTCTGCTGCTCCTAAGGCAGATGAAAAAAAAAGCAGGAAAAAAAAAGAAGATTTAAAGCAATGTGCATTATTCCTGCAGCAAACACAGCTGTTTGAAGGAGGTACAAGCGAGATCCTGAGCATCTGTCCTAGTTAGTGGTCACATGGGGCTTTGCACGAGGGCCTTAGAACCAGAGTTCTGTCCCATATCCACTGCTGAGAATAACCAACAGCCCTGCTGATTTGCCCACAGGAGGTCGGGGAAGCCTTGTATATTAATTTGCTTCACATTGGGATCACAGTCCCCTCAGCCTTCACCGCTCATTCACGTCTATAAAATGGTCTCTCTATGATGTCAAAAACAGCATCTCATGGAAACATCATCCAGCGACTGCAGGCAGCTGGGCCCAAAGACTCAGGTGGTCTTCTCCCCACTGAGACAATGCAGAAACCCTTTACAGTGCCACGTGCAAGAGGCACAACGTATAAAACGAGCTGCAGATGGGATTAAATCCAATTAGTAACACTTCCTCTTTGTGGCTATTTCAAGGATTCCAAGCATCCCAGGTACTACATGAAGTTGTTTTCCTTCTCTAAGTTACTGCAAAGCACTTTCCTGCATGCAGTGGCAGTCACAGCCAGGCACAGCCTTTCAGTTATGGGCAGAAAGGCAGAGATGGCCAACAGCTGCCCCAAAGACCTGACTTATCCCTTTCAATGAAGGGAATGACATTCAGTGCACAGCTCCGCTTGCATCCTTGACACAGCTGCGTTTTGCTTTTAAGTGGCTCAGAGATACCCTGGTTGCAAAGAGGGATGTTGAGTTTAAACCTCTCCCAGCAATTTGAAGTTGATAATCCACAGAATAAACAGAACATACCTCGGCAATGATGTCACCATTCTCAGCGTGCACTTGAGCTGTGGCACCAATATCCCGGATAACGCTCAGGACCTCATAGATCTGAAAGAAGGAGAACGCACGTAACAATACACACCAGCTCTGTGGTCTACAGCTGTACATTCGACCTCCTTTAGCACACAGAATTTGTCAGAATGGAGGAAAGAGGAGTGTGATTTCCCACCCTGCAATGAGTTTGAGAGGGCTCAGGTTGACTAAACCACAACTGATGCCCGCTCTGTTAATGGCCGCTCATTAAAATGCTCACCAGAGTCATTAGAGGTAACTGTCATCCACCACTGCCTCCCACACGGTTCCAAATGACTCCCAGGCATTCCTCTCCTCCCACCACACTTAGAAATATAAACTATCCATCTCAACAATTAGCCGTGCTCAAATGGATCCACTGGAAGGGCAAACAGGAGGGCAGTTCCTTTCTAAGGTCCCAGAGGTTCCAACACCGCAGCCCCAAACCCACTTTCCGGACCAGGATGTGTTTGTAAACTGAAACTCATGCCAGAGATCTCATTGTCCTGCCCTGTGTTGGTGCAAAAAGCAGCAATTTATAAAACTGCCACTGCTTCCACACGAAAGGAGCTGGGATAAACCCTCCATTCCACTCAAAATGAGTTTTACCATTGCTGTCCCTTAGCCAAGACTTGAAAGAATTCTTCGAGGCAGAGCACTGGGTACTGTTACAAACCTCAGGTACTGTTACACATACAAAGATAGAGACCAGAAGAATGCTAGATCCAAATACAGTGAATTTAAACCCTGATAGAGACTGATAGCAGCACGTGATCCTTCCTACCTGGGAGTCAGACAGCTGGAAGCGGTCTTTGAAAGCCATGTAAACCAGGAAGGAATTCACACCTAGAAAGAGAGCAAAGGAACTGTCTTCAGCAATACAGACTGCAGGCACACATAAGGCTACAAAACTCAGGACTGAAAAAAGACATCCCCCTCCACCAGCCCCTTATCAAGCAGTAATTATAGATACATAAATTACTTTAACCTGCTGTGAAATGCATGCACGTGACGTGTAATGCTCTCTTAGCAAATCAGTGTGAAGGCAGTAAAACTACAAGAAGGATGGAAAATGACTCAAGCCTAAGGATGAAATATCATGGAAATCACAGGGGAAAACCTGTGAGGTCGCTTAATTCAGCTCTTCTGGGCCTGATTCTTCCCCTGTTTCACATCTGAAGCGATCACCTACCTGCACTCATGACACAGAGCATTTGATTTTCAAGCTCAAGCAGAACAAAGGTGCTCCTCTGCCTGGCAGCAGCCAAAGGCTCACCTCTGCACATCAGCGCTCCCCACATCAGTGGGACAAGATAACAACAGGGCTCAAAGTCATGAGGATGTAAGGATAAAGTACATCTGAAAAGCCAGTCTTCAAACACGGGGGAACCAATCCTGAAGAATAAGGAGGGGAAAGGCTGCCCTGAGCTTCCTCTAACTGCACGTACCGTGATCTTTAACCAGAGCTTCCATCTCCTCCTGGACGCCTTTGTGCCACTCGGTGATGTCCACGTGCAGGGAGTAATCACAGCAGGATTTGCTGTCTGCCCATTCTCTCCACTGGTCAAATGCAGTCAGCAAACTGGTCCCCGGCTCAGGAACCACATGGTCAACTGGGAAAGACAACAAAAACACCAGTAAGCTGCTGCAAAACCAAGACATCCCTTTACCCATTAAGATATGAGCTGGTTTTCGCTCCACATCCCAAACAAGAGGCAGTGCAAAGCGAAGAACAAGCAGGACCAACAGCCTGTCCTGGCTGCAGACACAGCCCTGCTGCCCACGCCATCCCTTCGGTCTGATTTCAGCCCAGCACATTGGGTCCAACAGCACCTGGGCTCATAGGCAGCTACAGCATATTCCACCAGTCCTACAGAACCGCCTCAAATGGTAACTGAAGGGATTTGGTAACGAAGTCTTCAGTCTCTGAGGTGTGTAAAGGCTGCACAAAGGCAAGAGGATTACCCAAACCAACCCTATTTCCTGCAAAGTTACCCACTCCCTCTCTGCCTTTTGCACAAACAGCTGTTCAAATATTTGCTTTTTTCCAAAAGGCCATGCCTGCCCCTCAAAGCACTGCTCCAGTTTGCAAAGGGAAGGATGTGACGCGCAGCTCTTTGTCCATGCACCATTGGCACAGCTGCAGCTTGCACCAATGGGGGCTGAAGGGTTCAGGAACAGGAGGGCTCTGTCTGCTCATGAGGATACAAGCTTCTGCCCATTAAAGAAATCTGTGCTATGGGTGAAATCTCTAACATTTGCTTGGCATCAGCTCACGGATGTCGTTTTCATCACCTTAGGGAAAATGAAGCCAAACTCAGCTGACAAACAGTCCTGCTGTTGGAAAAACCATCCGATCTCTCCTCCACCAGCTCCTCCTCTCCAGTGGTCAGAACCCTTCCACGAGCTTCCAGACTGAATTGTTTCCTGGCCACTCTGCAGCCCACTGTCACTCTGCCAAAGTTAATCTCCAGCTTCAACAGTACGAACAACAAGGAGAAAAATAACATTCCCTCTGCATTACCAAAGGGACATGGAGACAACCCAGGTTTGCAGACATGGCGCAGTCTTAACACGAGAGCTGTCTTTCTCAGCCTGCTAGCTAATTAAAAAGCCAGAAAGTCCCATTTCATCTCAATGGCACCACAGTCATAAATCCATCTCTGCTCAGAGATGTTCAGTGCTGTTAAGAGTGCTTTTAGCCCCCAGACAACACATGGCCTATGGGCATTAGGGAATTCTGCCTGAGGGCAGCAAAGGGTTAACACTATGGTCTCTGCAGCCCAGCACAGAGCCCCTAGGAACGGCCCTGGTGTTTGGGATCAGAGCTTTATCGCCATCCCATTTCATGTGCTGCCCAAGTATGACTAATGGGAGTTAGTGGAGGGAGTGGGGGAAAGGGACCTCTACCAGATCTCTGACAAAGTCAGACCACAGCTGGTTATAATAAGGATAAGGGATGGAGATAATGGGGCATATGTGCATGAAAGTCAGCTCTGGGGATTTGGGATGTGTCACATGGAAGCTGTGCTGCCAACACATCCTGCAGCAGCTCCCTGGAGCCACACAACCCATCATCCCCATCCAAACAGAATGGTTTGCTTCCATCACTACCAATGATCCACTTGGTCACATCCACGTGGAAGGACCCAGCAAGAGGTAGGCTCAGGCGTGCAAGGTAACCACCAGCCTCCCCAAAACTGGGATCAAACAGCTCCAAAGAGATTTGGGGAAGCAGCACAGTGCTGCTCTGCAGCCACACCTGACCTGCAGCACGGAGGAAGGAGCTGCATTCATAGAGTCATAAAGGCTGGAAGAGACCACGAAGATCATCGAGTCCAACCATCACCCACCTGTGCTGCTGCAGAGGCAGCAGATGCTGCACAGAAGGCACAAGAAACACAGATGTAAGCCCCAAGTTCCAGTCTAGAGGTAATTCAGGCATGCAAATGGCTTCTCAATTTTACCACCTCTCATTACTACACTGCAAGATCACATCCTACATTCCTCCATGGGAATGGAGCTTGGGGGGATTGGGGAGCTTAGTTTTTGTTCGGTTGTGTCTTAGTTAAAACACAATAGCTAGAGCCCAAACGAGCAAGAATGAGCCCAGGTCCCTTCAAGGAGAAGAGTTAAGACTGATTCATTGCCTGCTGTTACATCAACCAAGTGTTGCAGCTACTTCTGCTTACTGGGTACGGGTAGGGATTGCCCCTGCACAGCTCAGAGCTCCTTCCAGCCCTCAGGCAGAGCTCAGACTGCAACAAAAAGCTTTTTCTTCATGGTCCCCATGCAGAGAGCAGTGCAGAGCGGCAGATGAAAGCTCAATCCACTCCGTTCCCACAGCCCTGAGCTTCCCGAGATGACCCCTGGGTAGGAGCACGGATGCGAGGTCTCCTGACCCAGCAGAGCACACAGCTGTGGGGGGTTTGCCATGTGAAAAGCAGAGTGCTACGTGACCTCAGTGAGAGCTGCTCCCCAGGGAACCCCCCCAGCTCACTGTCGTGCCTGCAGGATGCATTCAAGGCAAACTGTTACAACACACTGCAGTCACCCCTTTGCTCTCCAGACCACTGCAGCCTTCATCTCGCCTTGCTTCCAAGCCCAGATGTTTTCTTCCTGCTGTACAAATGATGTCAGCTGCTGAGTATACTGAGGAGGAAGCTGCCAACTCACTTCGAGCTCAAAGCTCGCTCCAAAAAAAGAAACAAAAGGAAGAAGAAAAGGCAGAAAAGGAAAGAACGATTCAGTATCACTTCATCAACACCGAAACCTCGAAGAGGAATTAGAGCTGTGGTCCTCAGAGCAGCTCCCTGCATGGCACTGAACTTCAGCTCCGATCCTCTTTGATTCTCAGTGGCAGAGCTGGGCTTTGGATTGCAGTGGTTTCTCAGCTCGGGGCAGAAAACGTACTGTAGATTTATCTTTTACCCTTCTGAGATACAGAATCCAAACTGCAAGAGGCTGAAAAGCAAGCTGGTCTGCATCAGGAACGTAACTGCTCCACGGGAGGAAAAACAAGAAGATGATGTATTTTACAAATCATCTCATTTTTCTCTTGATAAGAAACCGATGGGATTCCAGCACTGCTGGACAGTTTGTCTTTTTCTCAGACAAAGCAAAAGTTCACCGCCCTTCGGAATGCAGTGGGATTTGAGCACCTGTGCACCCACATGCCATCATCAAACAGCCTTTAATAACCCCTTTGATGTGCTGGGTTATGCTCTCCACCCCCCCCCCATAATACTGTTTATGAGGTGCATCTGTACTTACTTCCAACTATTTGGGCTCCCACCCACTCACCACCCACGGCTGTTCTCTGCCCCTCTCCTGATCCTTTGCTCTCCTCCTTGGGCAGATTAATCAACTCAAGATTAAAAGCAATAGGTGAGACAAGTGAGACAACAGCACTAACCACTGTGAGCTTATCTGTGTGGCTTCCACATCCCAGGGCTGGCGTTCAGCCACATGAAACGTTGTGTATCCTACCATCCCATAAGGCTGAATGCTGCAGGGAAGAGATAACACTCAATGTTAAGTCAAAGGGGAAGGAGAAAACTTAAAGGCACTGACTGAAAGGGAACTCTGAGTCATAGAATGGCTTGAGTTGGAAGGGACCCTTAAAGGCCATCTGCTCCAACTCCCTGCAGTGCACAGGGACACCCACAGGTGCTCAGAGCTCCATCCAGGCTGACCTTGGGTGTCTCCAGGGATGGGACATCCACCATCTCTTGGGGCACACTGATTTCTTCTTCCCACTGGAGCTTTCCCAAAGCAGGGCTGTCTGCAGCTCTGCCCCAGTAGCACCCAGCTGGAGAACAGAAGTAAAGGGCAGGTGGATCATGGGCCACTTCACCAACAGCCTAAAGGATGCTTCGAGGCTGACAAACATCACTTCCAAGAGCTCTCTGGCACTTGAAGATCTCAAAAAAATGCAGGTTAAGAGCCCAGCTCAAGAGAAACGATTACTTTTCTAGACCTCAGTGGCACAGCTGAATCCAGCCCTGCACTGGAAACAGAACGTTATTTGTTGGATGGATGCCCCGATGGGTGGGGATTAATTGGTTTTATGGCTTCCTGGTATTGTGGCACGTTCAGGTTTTTTTCTTTCCTTTACATCCTGCCTCCTTTGAGCAGGGCTTCTAACTGCTCTTCCTGGAGTTTCCATTAATAGCTTTTTGCTTCCAGCTTTGCCCTCTAAAGCCTTTTTTCAACCAGTTTAATAATGTGACATCTAAAGCATGCACAAAACTCTTCCTCCGCCTTCAGTTAATGAGTGCCACTACCAGGAAAGAGAAAAACTATTTGATATGGGTAACATAAAACCGAATTAGGGTCAACTGGCCAAAAAAAATTGGGCCTGTCATACAACCACGTGTGCAGGGCTCCATTCACTGTTATAAACTGCAGTTGTATGCATTATTTCAGGCTCTGACCAGCACAGAATGCACCTATTGTGTAAGAGCAGTTTATAAGGTGTAAATCCTCAATATTTAACCGTTAGCAGTCAGATTTTAAATGGCTGCTTGATTACTATAAACACATCTGCCTTTTTAATACGACTTAATCTTCGCAGCCACCGCATGTGATGAAATCTGGTGTATTTATTGAGTTGTTGTACTGTTGGAAGGCATTTTACGGAAGGGTTGTAATTAAATTCAGCCCTGGTAATTGCAGAGCTCCCTGCAACGAGGACTGGAGCTGCTGCTGGTCTGTGGCTGCAGCAGTGCTCTCCTGGCACTGGAGTGGACTGGGAGAGATGCTGTGAAAGTGAATGGGATCCAATCAATACACACAAAGGAGAAGTCAGGCCCTTGACCGACCCAAGAGAAGATTAAGCCATAATCAGAGACCTTATTTCATCCCAAGGCTTCCAACCCCCAGCTGTAAGATGCCACAATCCCTTCTATTGTTAAATACCATTATAACCAAGGTCAAGGCAGTGTGCCTAGTCCAGAGACAGCGCTGTTTGAAAGCCAACTCCAGCTACAGGACAGAGACCTCAGCGCTTCTTCTGAGCTCCAAAATCCCCAATCAAGCGACCTGAAAGAGCCTCACATCCCCTGTGTTCCCATTTCAGACAGTTCTTTCCCCTAAAACACACTCCAGGGCGTATTTATTCAATCTAGGACAAGGAAGGATCGTTACCAGATCACCTTTAAGGTCACTGCTTCACCTACCTGACGTGCCCAAGCTGATGCATTGGCCATAGAAAGACAATGAGGATATAAGGAAATTTCTTGACACCTCACAATAAGATTTAGTTTGCAAAGCTGGAGGGTCCTATCCACAAATTATGCTTTCTGAAGAACAGAAGGGATCATTCCGAGGAGCAACAGCTCTCTGCACCCAGTGGCACATCCCATGCTAATGCAAGCACACCGAGGTCATTTGCTTGGAAGCATCTGCTGGACCAACAGAGGGAAAGGCAGAGTCAGTGACACCACGGGTTGTTCTCTGTCAGCCTCGATGCAGTTTATTAGGCTCCATGCAGAGAAAGTCAGAACCTGGACGGGACTCAGAAGGATTGGATATATCCACGCTGGTGACATTTTCAGACTGCAATGTTCTGTTACTCCCCCGCTGATGTCACGTAGATATTTCCCTTGTCTTTTTAGCTGTCTGATCAGATCCAAAATACGATTAATGATGTCTTCTGGACACAAATGTAAGGCACAGCAGGCTGCACGTCCAAACAATAATTACTAACCCCAATTCCACAGTCGGAATGACTGCATCTTTAGATGAAAGAAAGGTCCCAGTTCCTTACAGGGCAGGTCTATTGCACACCCAGGTCACGGAAAAGGAGGAGGGGAGCCAAGTTCAGTAGAAATATCCGAGTGATTCCAAAACTTACACCTTCCTTTAGGCACACTCCACACTTGAAGCCCAACACTTCAAAGGCAAACTGGCTGGAATGCTTTGGGGAACGGGGCTGAACGAAGCACTGCTGCAGCCATGGAGCTCAGGTCAAGGCAAAACACAACCACCACAACAAATGCAACCACAACAGCACCCAGGGGGCAGAAGTGTGATCAGAAAGAAGCGGACACGCTGTCCCTCTCAGGTCAGCAGAGCTATGCCCTGCCCAGCAGGCTTTTTCCACCGGTTGGGAAGCTGGAACAGCACTGGGTCTGCACTGCTGTCCCCAGGAACAAGCTCTGGTTCTCTGCCTTCTTTCATTGCCCATCGCCGCCTCATGGGAGCACAGAGATGAAGAGTAGCACAGTTGTAAATGGGAATTGTTGCAGTGAGGCTCTTCCAACCCACACTAATGACAGAAGCTCACACAGACAAGGCTCTGTCTTTTGTTTCCACCACAGACCAAACCTTTACAGCCATCTCTCATATTCATGGCTTCAGTTTCATTTCTGGTAGCAAATAGATCCAAGAGCTCCAGAGCAGCTTTGTGGGACATTTCCCCCTTCTATACAGCTGCCATTTCCCCTTTCTAATAGAGTATTTGCAAAGCAAACTGCTCCACAAACTAACAGGAGCAAATGCTGATCTTGGAGCCACAGAAGAGCATCTATGGCTTTTCCAGCTACAATGACTTCACCAAACTACTCTGCTTCAATGGTGGGCAAAGAGCCTCTGTCCACCAGTCCGAGAAGTCATCTGAACCCCATCAGGGCTGAACTCGTCCCTTTGGACACTGCTACAAATCCTGAAAAACCCCATCTGAAATAAATAAAACCCTTGGAAAGAGACGGATCAGTTCCCGTGCCCTGAGCTGGGAAGAATCCTTCATGGACACCTGTTTATGGGATGAGATGTTGTAACTGTTGGGTTACAGTAACTCTTGGAGTGCAATTATTTGGGAACTTCCCCCTTCCTCCTCTTTGTGCTGTGTAATAGCATGGGATGGTTCTCACGGAGCTCCTCCACCACCTCACGTTGCCCATAGGCTACACCAGGGAATGGCATCCATATGTAAACCACCACAGAGACCCCCAGATCCCAAAAACACACGTGCTGCACACATGGAACTGCTTTCAGGAACAGAGCAATCTGCTGAAAGTATGCCCTGGGAAGGGGAACTTCCAATAGCACAGCCCTTTTGGATGGGCTTTGAAAATTCACCGTGAGGTTCCCCAGTTGCATCAAACCCAATGGTTCCTCCCACTGCTTAAAAACAGGGAATGCAGAAGCACTGAGAAATTAAATGACGTGCCCATTGGCAGCACCAACGGCGTTGTACCAAAGGAAGAAAAGAGTCTTCTCAGCAGCCATAACTCCTCAGTGCCCATTGCTGCATTCCTTTCCACTGCACACGGCTGCCACGGGAGTCGGGGTGGTGCAGAGATGCACACACAGCCCCAGCAGCCAGCAAGCAAAGCATGATTAGATTATACTAGACAGGGGGAGCTAATTGGTATTCCTTTAACACTTCTTCCCAGCAGAAAGATTAAAAAGGTCCCGTTTCTAAGAAGCAGAGGGGATCTCAGCACAGTGGCTGAGAGATGGAAAAGGGCTCTGCTGACTCAGGGCACCAAATTCCACCGCGCCGACAGCGCCCACGCGAGAAATAATGTGTTTTGTTCTGCCATCATTTCTTTCAGGCATCATTTGCTTCCTTCCCCTGACAAGCAAAGCTAATTCCCAGCGTGGAAAGCTAAAGTTCCTGTCTGACAAGGATGATTTCTGCTGAGTCAAGCTCACAAGAAGGCAAAAGAAGCCAAAGAATGCCGGCAGGAAGGCAGGAACCCATGCAGAGCCAACCGTGCCAAGGGAAGGGCTGCAGGCACCATTTCCTGCTGCTTTTACGACCTTGTCTCAACTTGAAGGTGATTAAGACAGGTTATCTAGCAAGATTTGATACGTGCCCTGAAAACCCATCACAGACAGCATTAACAGACAGCATTAACAGAGGTGGGGTTTCGTTGTTTGGGTTTTTTTTATGGTTTTTGTTGTTGTTGTTTAAGACTGCTTTTCAGTCTCCACTGTCTAAAGCTTGTCTACCGATCATCTACTCAGGCAGCTGAGGACCCAGCTAAAACTAGGCAGCACACAACATGCACTGTCAAGTGATACCCATTAGCTCCATCCTTCTGTGTGTCATCTGTAAGGCACGGGACCTGGGGCTGAGAGCACTGGGCACATGAAAGGAAGGGAAGCATTTAAAAGCAGCTCTTCAAAGAAAAGAACGTGGACTCCATGCAGCGGGAAAGCAGCACAGCCATCCCGACCATTACATGGAATAAGAGGGATTAAGTGCTATTGCATAAACATACAAACGCTGGTTACTTCTCTTGAGCGAGTGCCAAATCCCTCTTTTCAGATGCATGGAAAAATGTAGGTCAGTTCCATCTGCAGGAGGACGGCTGCACTGTCAGCGCTGTGGACATTTCAGCATTCATTTGTGCAGAGCTACATTGGAGTATCCGGGCTGCAGCACGTGTGGGACAGCCTGCAGCCACTCCTTCCTCCCCATGGAACAAAACAAACAGTGCTAGGGCCTCTGTCAGAAATCAGGGCTGCCAAAGATGTAGGAGACCAAAAAGAAGGGAGACACGGCGTGCAGAGCAGCTCTGGGAAAGACAGAAGATGGGAAAATAGGGGAAATCTACTTACAGGCAAGCTGTGCTGAACAGCAGTGGGTCACAGGACTCCATCCTCAAGCTGCTGATGCTCTAAGAAAGGATGATGGCTCAGCCAGCAGAAAGGGCCACTGGGCAGGGCCACCAAGCATGGCCATCAGCCAGAGCCATGGACCACCACCTCCTGTACAAGCTCAGGCAAACCAGCACAGCTCTTAATTGATCCTCGCAGGAGCAGCAAAGATGCTACAATCAATCACTGCAGCCCAAAGGGAATCCAGTGCACAGAACAACACACAACGTACGTCAAGGGCTGAGCAGCTGCTTCCTTCTGTGCTAACTGGCAAGATACGTCGAGGACCTGGCAGGTTGGCTCCAGCAAGACCCCTTATAGCAAACCCCAGCAGAACAAAAGGCACAATCCCACCCAGCAGAAAGCAAAGAGGGGACAGCAGGAAGCACGGGCAGCAGGGCAGGCTGTCAGCCCACGGGTACCACGATGCCTAATGGACTTAGAGGGGCTTAAAGCCGCAGCAGTGCAGCACACGGCAGGGGAGTGCCCATCCCCGTGTGCAGACAGACTTTCTCATGAATGATTTTAAGCCTGCTCTGAATGAAAGCACCGAACACATCAGCAGGGAGCTGGAGGGCAGCAAAGCGAGTGAGGTTAAGCATGGATTGGTGCAGAGCCCAAAGAGCAGGGGGGTAGAAAAGGCAACTGAGAACTGGAAAGAGGAGAGAAAGGGCCTGAGGGACTTTGCACTCCTGTGTGGTCACATCATTATCTTAATACCAGCATCCAAGGGAAGCCTCTCCCCATACAAACATCCAACGTTCAAACAAGTGGATGTTTCCATTACAATGCTAGAGAATTAAACATTTCTCTGCTGCAGAACAGCAGCTGCTGGAGGTGAAGCAGGCATGCACCGCTGCCTGGCTGTCCCTCACTGCACAGTTCCTCTTTATCTTTGCTTCTGGGTGCAAAAAGGAACAAAATTCAGGCTGGTTTCTGCAGAACAACACAGCAGTGCATACACAGCCGTGCATACACAGCCATAGGGCCCCCATTCATTGCAGGGGTTGGACTAAATGACCTGTAAGGGTCTCTTCCAACACAAACCATTCTATGATCAGGTGAGGTGCAGCAGCTCCGTGGCCGCTGCCTTTGGACTCAACTGCTTGGTTTATGCTCTGTGCATGACTGCCAGGTCACCTCCCTCTGTTTCCATCCTTTTCCTTTGCCCACCATCCAGACTCTTCCACTCTACCAGGACAGGGCTAACCCTCATAGCAACCCAGCAACTAGCAGGGCTGTAAGTGATCTCCATGTCCTTGTGGAGATAACATCACACTGTGCCAGCTTACCATTACCCCACAACACTGCCTGGCCCTTCCTTAAGCCCTTCTCCAACCTCCCTCTATTACACTTGCATCTCTGAAGCCCAAAAACTGAGACGTGAGGCACCATATTAGGTTGGGATCACCCTTCAAAGCAGCTGCACTTTGAGATGGTGATCTCTCAGGACAACCCAGGAGCTGTGAAGTCACCTTGCTTGCACTGCTGAGCGAAGCCCAGCAGCCAGCACTCTCCTGAAGAGCCCTGCCATCCTGCTCCAGCCCTCCCTTTAACAGCAGGGTAAAGCATTAAGAAGCAGAGTGCATTCCATTCAAAGTTCCCCTTCGTGTTCTGAACCTCTCCAGATACAAAGCTCATATCCCAAGTGTATATTCTCCATGTTATTAGGATAACTGCTAGTCAAGTTCAAAAGGCAGCTGGCTCCCAAGTCACCAAGCCAAACAGAGCTATAATTTCTCCTCACTGTAATTTCTCCCTATGATTATAACAGCGGTTGACTGAGTCAACACAGGCAATGTCAGCAAGCAGTTGGACTCAAAGACAGCAGATACCCAGGAAGAAGCAGTGCTGGGGGGCGGGGGGGGAGGCTGAAACGTGCGTGGGAGCTGCCCTGGATGGACACTGCTCTCACCAGGACATTAAACAGGCCAGAGGATCAGGGAGCCAATAAATATACACAGCTTAGCTCTGTCTTTTCTGCAGGGTGAGAAGCAGAGAGGGGAAATCCTGCCTCTGCTGAAGTCAGGGGGAGTCAGATCGTGGATGTCGAAGGGGATTTCACCCATCACAACTAATAAGCAACCAAACCATCACAGGGCTTTAAGAGACCACCCTGCTCTTAATTTCTCTAATAGCTCCAGGGAACACCCGAGGGCTTCAGCCTCTCTCAGGCTGAGACAAAGGGTGCTCACAAATGCCATCTTATCTCAACATAAACTCCATAGGCTCCACAGGTGAGAAAAACACTCGTAAAGGACAACTTCAGGCCGAGCCCTTTACCCAAACTCCAGAGGTTCATTCTCTTTCCACAGACCATGGAATCGTTAAGGCTGGAAAGACCTCTGACACCACCAAGCCCACCCCACCATGCCCACTGACCACATCCTCCAATGCCAAATCTCCATGGAACACCTCCATGGACGATGACCCCAGCACCCCCTGGGCAGCTCTGCCACTGCATCACTGCTTATTCAGAGAATAATTTGTCCCTAATGCCCAACCTGGCACAACTTAATGCCACTCCCCCTTGTCCTATTGAATACAGAAACGGGGGGAGCTCAGGGAAGCTGGACAAGCTACAGCCCCACACACCCTTCTCTTCCAAAGTCTGCTGCGGATCATCCTGGAATCCTCCCCTCAACCACTTCATTCCAACGTTAGAAATGGGCAAGAATCCAAGTCTTCCCAAAGCAATATTCTCCTGAGACACGCAGTGCTGTTCGCCCTCTGCTGACACAACATGCAGCAATGCTGTTCTAAGGCAGGGATGGAGAAAGGAGTGAAGCAAATTAGGCTTCCAGAAGAATAACTGCATCACTGTGCCTCACTTCAGCCCCGCACAGCAAACCCAGTTTTGCTTCTTTGCATGCCAGCCAGGCCAGCTGGAGCCTCACAATGTGCCTTTGGCACTGGGGGGGGGGGACAGAGACAGAAGGATCACAGCAGGAATTCCTGCTCAGAAAAGGAAATCGGCCCCAACTTGTGAAAGGAGAGGGCTCAGGAAGAGAAGGGCTGGGCATAGAACAGGGCTGCTCCGTTTGATACCCATCAATAACCCGATGTTCCCATCGTGGATGCTGCAGCAATGAGATTACTGCAAAGGGGAAGGGAAGTAAATAGGAAAAGGGCTTGGAAACAATAGATTACATTCTGGAATTCCTGCGTGCTTCCCTCAGATGTGGTCCATGTGAGAATTAAAGGGACAACATTCATGTGATCCGAGCTGAAGGAGACAGCAGAACCAAGCCAGGTAAGAAGAACACACGGATGAGATTGGAAAGTGGGGGGGAAGCTCTAAATGGGGATCTTGCTCCAGTTTCCCCACCTCAGAGTCACATTACGGACACCATTACACAGACATCTGGGTACTGCAGCCATAAAGCCAACCAACGTGTGTGCAAACACAGAGAGGCTTAAGCATTTCTGAAGTACAACTGGGACCCAGCTGACCCCTTTAAAGTAAAGGGCTGCTTTAGAAAACCCGACTTTCTGCTTACAATGCTCCCCTCCATGGGGGGAAATAACGCTCTCAGAGCCCAGACACAGATGACAGAGAAAGTTATTTTGATCTAATTCAACTCAACGAGGAAGAACAAAGCGAAGACTCAAGTGGACAACGTGAGCCAGGTGTGCTACCAACACACGGACAGCCAATTAAACAAAGTCAATGAACTGAAGCTGGAAAGCAAATCCCACTTAAGCGGTATTAACTAAGATTGACAGCAAGGATTTAGAGGGGAAGAAATGGATATTAGTGCATAAAATTGAGAACATCCACAGCTGCATTCCCAGTTTACGTTCCCTGACTGCGTGAGGTTATCTCCACACTCCAACTCCATGCCCTGAATTGGTTACATTATGAAAAATAACTTCCCAGGTTATTTCCTGACCACATTCACACATCATTTGGTGTGGGCCAGGCCCAGAACAAGCTCTGTATCCAAAACAGAGCCTGGCTGCATTGGCACCAGTGGCTCCTACTCCCAGTGTCAGTCAATCAAAGTCTCCCCACTGGGACAGGGATCAGAGAGCTTCTCTCTAAGAGCTGAGGATGTTCTCAATCATAAAGAGCTGGGTTTGAAGCAAGGAGAGCAAGGGCAGCTCCTGGCTGTGCCTCACAACCCTTTATATACACCTGGATGGGAAAAAAGCCACCAGAACTTGTTCTGATTTGTATTCTTTCATTTCTCTGCATCTCAGCTCCCCTCCTGCGGAACGGCAGCACATCAGAGTACATGAAAAAACGCACAGTGTTCAGATACTGGGCTGCTTTACGCCTCTGTCCCTCCTTGCTATGTGCAGCAACAAGCTGAAGGATGCCACAGCATGGTTTACATGTGACCAATTGCACTGCAGTGTTTTATTTTATATCTTCTTTTTCCAAACCTCCAGCCCAAATAAAGGCAACACCAAACGTCTGCAGCCAGCATCAGCGGGGTCAGATAGTCTGGAAGCCACCTAGGAGACACTGGAGAGCCAGAGGGGAACACGATGGGCATCTAACCCTGCAGGACGCCCAGTCCATCTGTCTGCCTTTATTTTGAGATGTTTTCGTTTCCTGATTTCTGTCTTCCTCCAAAAGAGGATACAAAAGGAACAGCACTTCATTGATGATTCAAAAATCCCGGTGCCAAAACCGTGTGTGTTAGATTGGGACCATGCAAATCCTAAATTAAGTGGCCCAGTTTTTAAAGACACATCGGCACGCAGCTGCTCAGCAGGAACTGCACTACAGGCAGCAGCCCTCCATGATGTAGCTGTCCTTTCTCTCACTGTAAATGCAGCAACTGCTGTTGCAGAAAGGCTGAGCTCTACAGATGAGCGAGCACAAGCCTCAGACAGCACTGAGAAAGGGAACAGGCATGGGGTACGCAGGGTGCTGCTCATACTGGAGTCAGAGCTCAAAGTCACGCTGGTTTCAGTAGGAGCAGACCTGCAGGGAAAGCAGAAGTCACAAAGTACTGAAGTCAAACTCTGCCAGCAGGGGCAGCGAGAGGGAAGCGGCTGACAGCTGCAGACGTGGAGAATGCAGTGTTTCATCCCCACTCCCTGCCCCTACACAAGCTTTGCTCAGCAACCTGACCAGCCACGGGAAACCCCCTGCTGCTGGTATGCCCCTCACAGCCTCTCTGCAGGCTTCCTAGTTTACCACTGGAGAAAGGTAAAGCTCTCCTGCAATAGGGAAGCAGCCAGCTTACTGATCATGGTGGTGCCCCCAGCCAGCGCAGCCTTGGTCCCTTGGAAGAAGTCATCAGCAGAAGTCATCCCCTGCTCCGGCATCTGGAAGCGGGTGTGAACATCAATCCCTCCAGGAATCACCATCCTGCCGTGGGCTTCGATGGTTTTCACTCCTCCGGGCACGATGAGATTCTCTCCTATTTGCCTGGCACACAGGTTGCAAACAGGTCAGACAGACAGCAGACGAGGCACACGCTCTGCAAACACACACCCTGTGCTGCTTAACCCGGCCACTGTTTTCCTTTTCCATATAAAGCAAGGCACAGGGCCGGCAGACCTAGCTGATAGTTTTATTCTTCCCCTTGAAGCAGCTGCACAACTGAGAGCAAAGCATGCAATTACTTTGGGACCTGGGGGGAACATTAGGCTTAAGAGGAAGGAAAAGCAGGAGCCACGCTGGCAGCCGCTGGAGAAGGGACCGAGCACAAGCAGCTCTGCTGGGACAGGACTGGGTCACCAAGTGGCAACGCAACACCCAATGCTGGCTGCCCAGCAGCAGGGTGGATGTTAACACAGGTTTGAAAGCACAGATACACCTTTTGCCTCTGTACTTTCCTTCCATGCATAAGTAGTACGTAGCTCCTGCACAACAGGAAGGATACACAGTGCTGGTGGGAGCTCCTCTGACCCCCTGGTTGTGAAAAACGCAATGGTGGGTGACCCAGGGCAATTAATGAGCTGCTTGTGGCTGGCTCCTCTAATTTCTAACCTTGATGAACAAAGCACATGTGCTGCCTGTGAGAGCCAGGACAGGAAAACTCCTTGTTTGTAACCTCTGGCTCGGCTACTTTTTTCCTAAGTGTAATTTTCCAAAGAAATCTCTGATCTATTTAATGTGCCAGAAATGCATGTTTGGGGACTGTAAACACAGGAGTGTGCTGGGAAGAGGTACGTCCACACAACAACAGCATCCTTATTAACTCAAAGGGATTTCGGATTGATCCCTGCATCACTGAATTGCAGAATACAGCACTGCAAGAGACCTCAAGAGGTCACCTCAACCCGATTTCCTGCCCTAAAACAGAATTAAAGGCATCCGGGGACTGAACCCTGCAATCAAAATACCTTTGGTCGTAACTCAGCCCACTGTACAACACAGAAGACTTCAAGCATATGTGCCATCTAAGCATGAGGCTGCTCACACGGCTAAAATTAAGCACATTTAAAGCACCTCCTTCAGCCCACGCTCAAATGCCAGAGCAGCCTGGTTGTGTTTTTAAGGTTCCTGCACTGATCAATGTGCATGGGTGGGAAACACACACTTCTCTTGGCAACCCAACCCAACGCACTGAGGGTCCGAGCAGTGCCTTTCCCCACACTCCAATCACAGCTGTGCCATCACGTTCACTTACTTGATGAGCCCATCTTCCATGTAGATGTCTGCATAGAAAGACTGGTCGTCATTGACGATCTTCCCACCTTTGATCAGAAGACGATCGCTCTGCAACAAAGAAGCACACAGCAGTTCCTAATTACACTGACAGCGTGCGGTGTCATTCCGGAGATGAAAGAGGAGGGCTGGAAAGAAGCTCTGCATTATTCAGGAGCGCAGTCAGAACGCAGCTCCATCCATCGCTGCGCTTTCAACTGCAGAGATAAAAATGCTTTGTTTCATTGCAAGTCCTTTCATCGTGCAAACGATCCCAAGGAATCAGAAAGGAAAAGGGCGTTGGGTTGAGGCTTGGCAGCTTCGCTCAGCCCTGCA
Organism: Pavo muticus; assembly: GCA_016647715.1. Taxonomy (NCBI): domain Eukaryota; kingdom Metazoa; phylum Chordata; class Aves; order Galliformes; family Phasianidae; genus Pavo; species Pavo muticus. Next base: position 27,924 of record JACDJE010000304.1, read on the forward strand.
GTACCACCATCACCTGCAGCAAAAGCAGTGCACAGTGCTCTCCAGGGATGCGTAATGGCCACGGCGCTGCTGTTTTTAATGCCTCGGTTGCATGCAAAGTTTCCCATGTGCACCCACCCGCTGCAGTCACCACTCGGCCAACTGTGAGTCAACGGCTGTCAGGGAAATGGCCCACAGTCTGTTGCCAGGGGTTACACCACACAAACAAACCCCGTTTGTCCAACTCGGGGACGTTTGGGCGCAGCGGATGCTTTTACTGCCTGTCCAGATCACTACCGCATGATCGGATGGAAAACAAGCCCAGATGAGCAAAGCAAGCTGAAAAGAAGGGCTTTAAGAACGGCCTCATTAAAACACCCGCAGATTGGGAGGCAGCTTGGCAGGAACAGAAAGGTAGCTGTGACAAGGCAGCTGCTGGGCACTGTGTTTGATACACACCGCCCAGCTCACCTCCTGCCTTCCCAGCCAGGGCAGCTCCAAAGCAAATCTGCCCCTTTTTGGCAGCAACAGCAGAGCAGGCGCTGCAGAGCTGCGCTTGGGGACACGAGCTGGAAGTGACTTTATGTTCTGCTGGCTCCTCCACCCCTGCTATGACCTACGCTTCAATCAGAGAGCATACAGAGGTGCAGCGCTGCATTCAATCTGCACTTGGCCCTGCTGCAGCACTCTGTCACTGTCCCCCCATATGACAAAGCTGCAGCGCAGCGTGGCGATACCAAAACGACTGCGAGAAAGGGCAGAAAGCAGAACAGGAACTCAGAGCTGCCTCAAACTTAAGCAAATAGATGCATGACAGCACAGCTCGGAGCCCTTATTTTGAATTAGGTCTGACAGAAGAAAGGAATCAGGCATCCTCCCAAAGAGCTCATAAGCTGGAGAGCCACGTTTCCAGCACTCTGAGCACTGAAACTGCACCAGCTCCTAACTGACACCCTTAGATCCATCCTTTATGCAGCAACTCTATGAGATGTTAAATGCTTCTCCTTCCCCCTCCCTTTTTCCCCTCCTGCTGCAATGGAGAGCTTCCCCAAACAATGCCTGCTTATAAAAACCAACACACCAAACCCAAAGGAAAACCTGAGATTTAAACACAGGAGCTGCTACAAATGCCAGTAAGGCCAAACGAATGAACTCAGGGTGTGTAAAGCCGCCACCTCCCAACGCCAGGCACCAGAGCACTGCCCTACACGCTCTCCATTCCCAGAAGCATTGCAGTGTTGGTGCCCACCTCCAATGCAGGCTCCCCGTGCTGCTACAAAGGCTGCAGCTCCTGGATGGGCTGGATCCCCATCCAAGGGGATGGGTTGAGGTTTGGCCATCCGTGTCGTGGGCAGCAGAAAGCCCAACGTATGCCAACAGTGAGGGCCCAAAGCGCATCACGGGCTGCTCGCTTGGAGGATGCTCTGCTGCTAATTGGGGCTCGGGAAGGCTCTGAAAGGAGCACGGGATCCTTCTGCTCATTTCGGCCGCCCCTGAGACAAAAGCAGAACGCAGCACCTGCACGCACGGATGCGGTCTGCAGCAAAACGACGGGAACGGGGCTGAGCTGCTGCCCTGCACGGCGCATCCAGCACGGAAATCTGAGCGTTCCGTCATCAGAAAAATGCGTCAGGCGGCTCCCGGCCCACTGGAACCACCGCCTCACCGTTATATCCCTGCGGGCATCCTCCCGTGTGCTCCCCCCGGGGAGGAAAGCTCTTATTTGCCCCTAAAAACACCTCGACGTGCGGTGCGGGCAGCGCTGCTGTCACAGCTCGGGAGGCGACGGCGCTGGGTGTGTCCGCGGGAGGGGGGGGGGGAAGCCGACAAAACGCCCGATGCCCGCAGCGGTCCGATGAGGGGAGCACCCACCTTACGTAAGGAAAAGTTGGGGCCGCAATACCTGCCCTACATCGGCTCCCGCAACGGGGGGGAAGCGAGGGAGGGGCTTTACATAACGGCGCCGGCCCCGCTCCCCCAGGATCGCGTTGCGAGAAGCTTCTGGGGAAGGGAAGGAGGGATCCGCCGGGCTGGGGGCTGCGTGCCCCCCGTCCATCCCCCGGCGCAGGAAGGGCCGCGCACGGCGCTGATCTCATTACCCGGCCCCGAGCCCCGGCTGCCGGCACACAAAGGGCTTAATCCCCGCGCACCCCTCCCCCTTCCCCGCACCGTCCCCGCGCCCCCCACTCACCGTGATCCGCGGGATGTTCTTCTTCCCCTGGTAAGACATGGTGCGAGCTCACCTCCGCTCTATTGATCCACCTATTATTATTGGTTTTCTTTAAATAACGAAAAAGCGGCGGGGCGGATGCTGTACCCCTATTGTCTCGCGTGCAGCAAACGCTTCCCAAAGGAGAAAAAAAAAAAAAAAAACCCACACAGAAAACAATACAGAAAAAAATATTAACAACAAGCGGCCCGAGCCCAAACCACTGCGATGCTATGGGAAGGGGCGCGGGGTGCGCCGGGGAGGCGAGCGCAGCTCTCCGCAGCGCAGTCAGCAGCAGCCCCAGCCCCGCGCTGCCTTTCTTCGCTCTGCGCGCAGCTCCGCGCCGCCCCGCCCCGCCCCGCCCGCGCAGGGAGGGGCCGAGCGCCGACACAGCGCCAGCGGCGGAGAGCGCGGCGCATGCGCAGAGAGCCGCTCTTTTTCGCTCGCTCCCGCCGGCGCGGCGCGCCATTGGCTGCGCGCGCGGCGGGATGCAAATGAGGCGCGGGGCGAATTGGCGCAAAGGAGGGGGTGGCGGGAGACGCCCGCGCGGCGCCGCGCTCCGGAGGGGCGGGGAGGGGTGGGGGGGCACCGAGCGCGGCTCCGCTGCCGGAGGACGCGCCGCCCTCCATCTTCTTTGTCCCACCCCGCCCTTCTTGGCGCTGCCGACGCCCTAGCGGATGAAGGGGAAAAATAAGGAGCAGCCGCACTCGGCTCTTTCATGTCCCAGCTGACAGCTCTGCTTTCTCGCCAGGGCAGAAAACGAAGCCCCTTCCTGCAGCCGCTACCATCCTGCGGCTCTGAGTGCCCATGGGGCCGTTTTCTGCCCTAGTGCTGCGCTCAGTGCTTCTGCTGCACTGGGAGATTTACGTGTCCCTGTCCCTGTGCTCCTCGGGCTGGCACTTAAGGAAAGACAAGCGTCAGGCAGCGCATCTCCCTCCTTCCTTGCACGTGCAACACAAAGAAATGGGTTCCTGGCTGCAGTGGGGGACAGGTGTTGGGAACAAACCCATCACACATCTATCCTGCCTTCTGTAGAGCCCCAACATCACAGAATCACAGAATGGCCCGGATTGGAAGGGACCTCAAGGATCATGAATCTCCAGCCCCCCTCCCCCCAACATATGCAGGGCCGCCAACCTCCACATTTAATACCAGACCAGGCTGCCCAGGGCCCCGTCCAACCTGGCCTTGAACACCTCCAGGGATGGGGCATCCAAAACATCAGCCCGAGCCCACCCGTGTTTGAGGGTCAGGACAGCCCCATTAATGACCAGCCAGCACTTACCTTCTTCCCTCGGTCACGTGCAAATTCCACATCCCACAAAGCAAACCAAAGCTGCTCCTATCGCACAACAGAGTGCTCCTTACATACCCAAGCTGCTCACAAGCCTTCACAATCCTGCTGCAGTTAATCATTACAAAGGCAACATCTGTGCAAGCAGATGACTACCAGGACCTTCCATGTGTGTTAGTTCACAGGAGCCTATGAGGGAAAGAGTAAAAGAGCTTTTCCTGAGTATAGGTGGGGCAGCAGGCACTGTTTAAATAGCTAATATGCCAATCAGTTAGCATCCAATTAGTAGCAAATGATAAAGCATCTCATCATGACAGCAGCAAAATGATTAATTCGTTAGCCTGCCGGGTTTTATTTTGACTAGAACTGACAATATTAAATGGGTTATATCCTGCATCTTTCTGGTCTGCACTGATGTTTGGAAACCTCAGCATATTTCTGCTCAGAACGTGGACAAAAGCACCCACACCACATCCCTACATGTAGGCAGTGCAGCTGGGCCTTTTCTCTCTTTAATGCTGGTTTTGCTCCTCACCTTTGTTTCTGAGTGGCTTCTTGCCTCTGCTTGCAAGGTAACGGAGTGTCTGCAGCTATCAAGGAAGCCAACAGTAAGAGTTTGAGAGAGCATCACTGCTCTGATTCTGTGATCAAAGCCCTTGGGCAGCAGATCTGAGAAGTGCAAAGCCCAGCTACCATCTCAAAACCCTGCCCTGAGAGCAGAAAATTCACTACACACAAATGAACACAACTATGGGTGTAGGAAACCATCGATCTCCAGCCCTCACTTACATTCCTGACCAGGTCGTTGCTTCACAGCTTGGAGAAGAAATAGCACTGGTAACAGTAATAGAAGCACCTCTAAAGGGAAGAGGTCAGCAGCACAGTAAGACTCCTAAAGCTGTTCTCACCTATATTTAAAATACTTTTTTCAAAGGTAATCTTTACTGCATATGGGCCTAATTTGGAGCAGGAGTTCTTGAACTTGGAATATTTTCCATAACTTGGATCCAATCATGACTAGGTTCAAAAAGAAATAATGTATCTTCAGGTGGCACTGAGCTTTTCCTTCCCATCACCCTGCTGCAAGAACCTAAGCAGCACAGAATAAAAGAGGAGATTAAATGGCTGGAAACCGTGGCTGTTAGATATTCAGCATCTACACAGCACCAAGTTTTAAGATGTCTAGGACAGTGCGTACCTAAAAGAGCAAAGTGCATCTTCCCCTGAGATAGATGTAAGGGGGAGGGATGAAGATGGGTGAGCAAAGCCAGAGAACGAGTGGGAACTGAGCCTGGTCATACAGAGATGCACCACCATGTCTCTTACAGAAGCTGATCCATTCTCCCAGTAAAGCCACTGTTTGGGTATGAACCCTTCCCATTAAGTGAAATCTAGGAAGATGACTTATGAGAAACCAGCTGCAGGAGCCAGCTCCTGGGTTAACAGCAGAGTGATGGGCTCCATGAATCCTTGCAGACTCACATCCAATCTCACTGCCATAAAGCAGTGCCATTACCTGCCCACGTGCTGTGATGGGTGTTCTAGATAATGCTGGCACACTGGGCCTTCCACAGGTCTAGGAGAGGGCTACAATTATGAGGTGCTATAGAGAACACTCCAATCTTTCTCACTCCAATCTTTCTTGCCAGAAGGGAAGCATGAAGGACAGCTGCCCAGCCCAGTGCCCTGGCAGCAGTCACTGCAGTGGTGGAGGAACCCCAAAGCAACAGAAATACCTTGAATTATACCATGTGAGCACAACTTCACTGGATGGCAGGGCAGGGGAGGAGCGCATCGTGCCCGCTGCCAGCCCTACCCTGACTGCATGCAGAACAGTTCTGTGTTAAAGGAATATCTACGTCTAAATGTGCCTTCTGGAAAGGTCGAGAAGCACAACAACAGGAGAGTCTCAGAGCAGCAATAAAACAAATCATCATAGGCATGAGTGGGAATCAGTCTCCATCAGCTCTGATCCATGGTGGTCTGTGAGAGACCACCACGCACCTAGCAGGGAGCATCATTCCCACAGTGGAGTTACTGGATGGTTGGGAAAAAAATACCAGCAGAGTCTCTTTCTCTGTGGCATTTTAGTGTCACTGCAACAAATCCCACAGAAATTCTGCACCAATTGCTTCGACTCCTACTGAATTCTTAAAGGTTTCTCCAGAAGGACACGTTGCTGGGAAGTCTTAACGCTCAGAGATGGAAGCAGGCATTTAAAAACGTAACAGAAATAGGGATCAGAGTTGGACTGAAAGCATCCCTGGAAGGAAGTCTGAAATTCTAGCACTCGTGCAACAACAGCCTCTCCATTTCCCTTTGGGCTGTTGGCTGCTAACAATCCACGCTCCCTACTGGGGAATCGCCCACTGCCCAAGTCAGGAAGGCTCTCGTTATTGCACTGGGGGCAGCAGGACTGAGCTAAAGGCCTTCAAGCACTCACTGGTCAGGCTCTAGTTTTCTCTCTTGATTCTGCCATGCCAATTGCTGTGTCGGATCCTAGTCTCGATGACTTCAGAAGTTTCCTATGGACCAGAAATGCTTCTTATTGAGCACTGGGAAGACGAAATGCAAGCTGGTGCATGGCAGGAGTATAAGAGAACGATAGAATCAGACGATTCGGTGAGATAGTACCTTCTGTCTTCCCTAAAAGGCTTCCAAAGAATTGCCCTTCGTTAATCTCTATGAATTCAATTCAACCACAGACATAAACTATCCTCACCAATGGGCGTCTCTACTTTGTTTTATTATCCTACAGGAGGAAATTGGAATTAAGTGCCACGCTATGGAAATGACCATAGGGTTCAACCGTGAAATCATGCAGCTTCTCAGGGAAGTGACCTTATTCTGAATACACAGCATCTGAGTTTGTGAGGGGAGCAATTCACTTTGCAGCCACACAAAGAGGTCAGTAAAAAGAATCAACCACAAATGAGAATTAACTGCTCCTCCCTTACATCCAGGGCAAAGAGATGAGCATCTCCAGCGCAATGGGAACCAAGAGCAGGGTCCAAGCAACAGCTGTTCTCGGTGATTTACACCATTTCTTATCATTCCTTCTCCTTCCCCTTCCCCAGAAAGCTACAGGCCAAAGCTTTGGGCTCTCAGGTATCACGCTATCAGCCAGCTGTGTCCACCTGTAGGGTACAGCACAGTCATCACTCCAGACACTGAGAACAGCTCAGACCTGCATTCTCCCCCCTAAGAATCAGCTCAGCTCTCCAGGAGGTGCACTGAAGAACAGGATACTGCATTGGTATGTGAATCTTACAGTAGCAAAGCTTGATTTTTTTTGGTAGTTTGCTACAGCTCTGCTCCTGAATGCCATCCCTTCTCAAGGGAGGAGAGGGGCAGAGCTACACAACTGCTCCATGCCTGCCAAAAACAAACTGCTCGTGTCAGATGAGCCCCAGCACTGGCACAAGGGTGGCATGCAGAGCTCCCAGTCTCTGATGCCAGGCACTGCATCTATCCCCGTGCTGCCGAAAGCCCAGACCTCCAAATTAGCTCTGCTCCAAACTGGGAGGAATAGGATGTGGCCCAAAGCGTTTATGTTTTCCTTCCAAAATAAAATGGCCTTGTCTCAAAGCCCTCTGCTCGTTTCTGCGTGAGAGGGAGCGGCAGCGGTGGATTCCTCGCATAACACTGCAGACCACTTGGAGATACGCTCACTGGGCATACAGTGCATTCCAGCTATGCATGTTGATAGCTTGAGGGGAATCTGAGAAGTCAGAGGAATGTGACATTTGCGCTCATTATCATTTTTTTCCCCCCCCATGGTTTATTTTTCTAGTAGCCGGATAAATTATTGTGATCCATTGGAAGTCATACTCCTGTATAATTATTTTGTGAGCAATACTGTTGAAACAAGACTAAAGAAATTACAGGCATTGCAGCAAATTAAAATCCTAACTGCATTTGCAGCTGTCTGGAACGAGGTTTAACACAACAGTTCCATCAGTGTTCCAGAGCCTGTGATTTTTGAGTGCTGAACACCGTGTTATTCACCACTCCTGTCCAGGAATGACCAACCACGACCCTGAGAGATTTAAGGTTTTAGTGAGAGGTTCAGTTGCACCCAAAGCTTCAGGTGCTTTAGAGCCCTTTCCTCTCCCATCAGTTCTAAAATAAGAACATTTTCCTAGCCTACTTAGGGTATGGGTCTTAGGACCCATTCAAGGGTTGATAGGACAAGGGGAAATGGTTTAAAACTGAGACAGGGGAGGTTTAGGTTGGATATTAGGAGGAAGTTTTTCACTCAGAGGGTGGTGACGCACTGGAACAGGTTGCCCAAGGAGGCTGTGGATGCCCCATCCCTGCAGGCATTCAAGGCCAGGCTGGATGTGGCTCTGGGCAGCCTGGACTGGTGGTTGGCGACCCTGCACATAGCAGGGGGTTGGAACCAGATGAACATTGTGGTCCTTTTCAGCCCAGGCCATTCTATGATTCAGGCTCTGTACAAATAGGATTAAAGCAGGCCATGAGTTTTCTGCTCCCTCCCCCAGTTGGTGAAAGCCAGGTTGCACGTTGGTCGTCTCATCCAAGCAAACCCTGGGTTTGACTGTGACATCCTCACTACAGCAGTGCTGGCCCAAGTGGAGGCCATGGCCTCAAAGCACAAAGCAGTGCTCCAACATTGAACCAACAGCTCCAGGGCCGGGCACTAACCATCCAAACAGGGACAGTGAGAAAGATTTAAGACAGGAGATGGAAGTGTGGTGAATTCTGGAAGGCCTGGCTGCTGGCAGGGAGCAAACTCACCTCATCTCCCAAGTCACCAACTTGTTGACTGGGCCGTGCTGCCTCGTTGTATAGAGCTGCTTAAACTAAGACAGAAAGCCTTCCTGCTGCCTCTAGAGATGATCTTAGCCCTGAATTATGAGGCAGCACAGCCCGGAGGCAATAAAGCAAGGCTGTGATAGATGCCTATAGAATACCCAAGACAGAATAGGCACAAATAGATTTGATTACCCTTATCTGTGCCTGCAGAACAATATACTGCAATTTAATGTGCAATAATTACATTCCTTTCTTTATCCTTTGGAAAGTTAAGACCCCCGAACAATAAAAAATAGCTTGTCATTCTTGCTTTGTTAATTATTTCCACAGAGATTAATGCAAGATCTTTCTATAGAGGGACAGAAAGGATGACTGTGTTTTAAACCCATTTGGATCCAATCATTGCCTACACACTGCCATGTATCTTCACTGAACCCAAACATCCTTTATATGTGTATGTATCTGCAGCCTCAAGCTAAAGAAAATGAAGCATTAAGATTTCTAGCCCATTGTAAACTATTTTATATGATTTCAAGATCTTATCAGTTAGAATATTGTTTCTTTCCACTACAATTTAGATTCACATCACATGAAAACAGCGTCCGGTCAATGCAGGTTTGAAAACACTAGGCCAAATTCAGTTGCAGAGTTTCAGAAGGCCTTCAGCATTTCAACTCCTACCTGATTTTAATACAGCGTTGCCTTTAATGCCATTTCCTGCAATATTTTTATTTTAATGTATTTGATCGTTTCGTAAATGCATTCCTACTAATTGCACTGAAGCAAAGCCAGCTTTACCTGCTGAGAATCTAACCACTGATTGAAGCTATAGATGCAGTCAGCTGGAAAACCATTAAAGCTAAAACGCTCTCACTATAAACTGCCAATCCATAGCAAGACTAATAAAAGACTGCACTTACCCAAATGCACACAATCCCTCACAGCACAACCCACTGGCATCAGTGCTACACAAAGGTAGCAAGAAACAACCCCAATGTTGCACTATCCCATTATTTCACACCTTCACAGTTAACGTTCTATGACAAGCCTTAAAAATAGAACCAAAAGAAGACCCTTTCCCAAAAATGTGATCAATATTCTGTGCAGATATCTGATTTTTTGCCATATTATACTGGCAGTTTTTAATGTATTGTACCCCTCAGTCACACAGCAATCCACCTTTTCAGAATGAATACGTTACCTGTTTACATTTGCATCTTTTAGGACATCAACACATCAAAGTATTCCAAATTAGTCCTGAAAATGTCCCAAACTGCAAAACCTTTGACTTCCCAAGATATATGGCCTTTATTCCTAAGGTGCTCCTTTGCCAGACTAGGATGACTAATTAACCACAGAGGGCGAGCAGGATCATAACCATATTCAAATCGAGCCATAGGTATCAGCAGAGGCAAACTTTTGCTTGACCTGATGAGATGTGGAGCATCGCCCACTTCTGATTAAAGGTTGATGTGTAGAACTTCTGAAAATCAGGGCCTACCTTTGTGATCTCACAGTAAACCGCAGCTGTTCACACACATAAGCGTGCCTGGATGGAGCCCTTAGGTTACTGCAGTAGGAGAAATCAGAGAAGGGTCTGACGTGGGGAGGATAAGACCCCAGCAATGCTCCTGGTAATACTTCACCTTTCTGACAGCAGGTGAAACCAGGGAACGAGCCCATATTACAAACTCCCACCCTGTGTATGCAGCCCATATCACTAGTGAAAAATGAAGAGGCTCGTCTCAGAAGAAAGGACTGCTCTTTAAATCCACTGGGGCTCTGCTCACAGAAGATCTATCCCAGTACACTACTAGGAATTTACCAGTTTGCTGGTTGGTGCTTCGTTCATTCCAGCTCTTCCAGGCTATGCATAGGAGCCAACATTGTCAGAGGAACACACTGAGTATTTCATGGCTCAGATATGGATAAAGCTTGCTCAAATCTATTTACGGAGGGGGAAAAAATTGTGCATGGTCAGCTTGAACCATGTGGCTTAAATGGCTTTTGCCTCAGGAAAAGGATAGGTTTATTATACCACGACATGTACAGAGAGTGAGAAAATAGCTTCAGGAGTCTTAAAGGATTGGGAGGAGTTCAGTAGATTTCTTAAGAGAACACCACATTCCTGCTAAAGTCCTGGCACGTTTTCCTGAGGCAAAAATGCCCCTTGTAGCCCAAAGGCCTTCATCAAAATTGGTATTGAAATATAGCTCCCATGGGTCACTCGGAGTCTCTCCTCCCCTGGGAGGAGTAGGAGTGCATTGCTGAGCTTCCCCTGGAAGAAAGCTGCAGGGAATTGATCCCTGTAGGTGGAGGCTCATTGATGTTCTTTTGCTTACAATTGCATTTCTGTTCCCGTGAGCTGCATTCACTAGCTGGGTGGGGCATTTTGCTACCGTTGTGCTGGGGAAACAAAAAAAGTCAGTCTCTACCACCAAATGGGAAGGCAGGGCGGGGAAAGGGAGGGTGTTTGTGTGTGCAGGGGCTCCTTTCTTCTTCTGCCCTCCTCCCCGTGCCCATACACACACACCTGCAGAGAGCACAGGGATAACATTAAAGGTCTGCCAAGAAGGCTGTAGCAGAGATGCTGCTTCTTAGGGGAAGACGTTGCTACATACATGCGAGTGACAAAAGCAGGAAACTGCAGGGTGGAAATGATGTATCCCTCCTGCAGCCTACTGCATGTGCAAGTTGCATCTCTGTGTCAGACACACACACACACATATATGTGCACCCACCTTGTCATTCAGGTTCTGCAGCGCCTCCTTCCCAGTGGCACTCCTGATCTCCACCTTTCTTCCGAAATCAACAGATGGTTCCCCTCCCTTCCCACTCTGCCTGGAATAGACGGACTGAGCATCCGGACCCAAGTGGGCAACATCCTTCTGCTTTGCCACCACTTTGTTAGATCCGCGGCCCACCGAGAGGGAGTCGAAGTCGATGGTCTTGTTCTCCAGGGAGCCTTCCACAGGGCAGAACATGCCACAGAATTTCTGCCGGGGCTTCGGACTGCCCGAGCCCAGGTTCTTGAAGAAGGCTGGCACTTCTTCCTCCTCGCCTTGCCGGCCAGACTGCTTCTTCTCAGCCATGGCTTGTGTGATCTCCCTGCTAAGGGGAAATAACAACAGCGGTAACCAGGAGGATGCTTCACACACACGGCACACACACACACACACAAGCGAAAAGAGGAGGAAAAAAAAAAGCTCGCTCAGGGTCCTAGAGACACGGCAGCATCAATTGCAGAGGGCTGTGCCTGGCAAATCCCCTGCCCCCATCGATACAATAGTCTGTGGCTCGCTCTCTTTTCTTTGATGCAGTGCAAAGTTGAGGGAAGGTTGGGGCAGATCCTGCTGCAATCAAGGGAGGAGGGTTCAAGTTCCCAGCATCCAGATGGGGAGGGAGGGAGAAGGAGAAAAAAAAAAAAAATCCTCACTCTGCAGCAGAAACTGGGGACTGATCCGGAAGTGATGCGAGTGGTGAATTGGCAAATGGACTCGATCAGGTTGGAGCAACAGCCCCCATCGATGCTCGCCGCCTTCTCCAACGCGCTGCTATCGCTACAAGTTGCGGAGAGGCTGGCGGAGCCCGTGCACCCCCCTCACCTCCGGAGGCGTGTTCCCCACGCGGGGGAGAAAGGATCGCTTCCTTCCTCCCACCACCTTCTCTCCTACCTCCCCCAGCCCCGCAATGGTGGAGTCGGGGAGTGCTCCGGGAATCCTATTGTTCCTCACTTTTCTCAAGGCAGCGCAGCCGGAGGGCGGGGAGCGGCGGAGATCGCGGATGGGCTCCTGGGGCCGGCGGGAGGCTGAGCGCTGACTCATCTTTCTGGGGTTTGGGGCATCGCTGGTGCCGGGCCTCGGGTAGTCCCTCTTCGGGGGGGAAAAGAGGCTGACGGATGGCACTGGAGAGAGAATGAAGAAGAGAGACAGATGGGAGAGGGGTGTGGGAACCGAGGGAGAGGAGAAAATGAGCCGTTAACCAGTACTTACCTCACGAAAGCAAAATTAGTGACCTAGCAAGTCAATTAAGCCTGGGCAATGCCAGAAGCCCCCCAGTCCCTCCCCGGGGAAGGGGGGAGGGGGGGGGCGCCCGCAGCCGTGCAGAGGAGGGGGCAGAGCAGCGGCCCCCCGCCCAGCGGGGCCGGCGGGAGCTGTCCCTTCAGCACCACCCGCGCCGCGGGGCCAGGCCGCCTCCTGCCGCTGCAGCCAGCGGGACCATCGCCGGCTCGTTCGGTCGGGTTTGTCGCTAAACACAACGGCCCCAGCGGGTGCCGACGCACAGGGAGAGTTGTCCTTGCCGTTTCTATAGGGCATTTTCTGCGAGGCCAGGTGAGATGGGTTACTTGGGAGGAAAGACGTTTTTATCGCAAAGGTAAGCGGTAAAGCACACAATGGTGTTCACTTGGCTATCTCTACCTGATAGACGTTATTAACACCACTGATTCGGGCCCTTAAGGCTAATCCAAGTGCAGTATTGCTCTAAACCAAGCCCAATCACCAAGCTATGTATTACTATGCATTATTCATTGATATGCATCTTTGCATGTGCACATTAAATGGTAATTTAGAGGCATCTGTGTCCAAATGGTTACCAAGCACCTTAGCAAGACTCAGAGCAAAAAAACCATCAAAAGCAATAAATAAATAATTAGGAAAAAAAAAATCTCAGAGCTCTCTCTCTCTGCAAGCAATACCCAACTCAGTGCATTTTTATCAGTAGGTGGGGGGAAAAAAAGAGAATCACCCAAGGTCACAACCAAGTGAAGCCCCATAATAAATGCACAACACAGTGCATTCAGACTCCAGACTAAAAGGAAAGAAAGAAGCCTGCAGCTTGGCCTTGAAGGCTGATGGCGATGTGCTCTGGTAACTAATGAAGGAGGGAGGAGGCCTACGATAGATGCCCTTGGGGGAAAAGCTCCAACCCTTCCCCTTCTGGGACCTGGACAGAAGATCAGCCAGGCTTGTGGTCACAAGGATCGCAGGTGCTTTGCTGGGAACTGGAGGCCAACATATGGTCTCTCAGGTACCCTGAAGTCCTGTATTATTTAAGGTTTATAAATATTAATGGTCTTAGCATTGCTGATCAGGCGATCCACAGAAGCTGCAGAGCGCTGACGGGCCCCAGCGAGCTGAAAGCCTTGAAGTGACTGCGTTGACACGTTCTGCAGTTTGCTGAAAGGTATGCAGTGGCTTTCAGGGAGAGCCTTAAATCGAGCTCATTCATCACTTGGCACATCCTTGGGAGACGCTCAGATGGCCCCTTGTGAAAGGACGGGAAGAGAACGATCTGCCAAAAAAGCCAGTCTGGAGGCTGGGAAACGGCTGAGACAAGAATCAAACCCCGCAGATGAGTCTGCAACTCCAAACATCTCAGAGCTGGGGAAGGTCACTCCCAAAAGGATCGTGGAATTACTGAAAGGCATCCTCTTTGACTACATCCTTCTTACTGGCTATTTCACAGAAGCCTGACATGCAAACACTCTGTATCTTTGTGGTCCATTTATGGGCACTGAAAAACCATGGGGGTAACTTTTAAAAAGTTTCTACTCCCACAGGTGAAAGGCAGGTAACAAATCTTCAGAAACGTTTAATAGTAGCTAATTCAACTCTGCTGTTGTTGTTGTTGCTATTGTTAGACCTGAGCTAAAACATTTTGATACATCTACATGCCTCCATAGCTTTACTCCTACTACTCCTCTTATAAGAGGGATGATATTGTGAGTAAAGCTTAAGCTCTAAGCACAGAGATAACCAAATTTTCCTGAAACATCACCAGGATCTGATAATCTGTGTGCTCAGTAATCCCACAGGGTGCCTATTTTCACTTGGAATCACAGAAGTGACTCTGAAATTGACACTGGTCCTCATCTGAATTTCATAAACCTGGCATCAATAAGAGCCCCATAGGTAACAGCAGACTCAGCCCCATCAGCAACACTGGAGAACCACAGACCAGCCCATAAATATAAGCCTGAGAAAACAATCAGGCCAATCTGAGTTACACTGGCAACCTTCAGCCTGCGTGAGATAGATTTTGTGTTCCAAGCATGCAATGAATACCAGCTGGTAGTGACAGTATCAGAGCAGTGCAGGTATGCAGAGAATAAATAACTTAATAATTTGCAGATAAACTATTGAGTGATACACGAAAAGAAAATGATCTTCAGTTAATATTATCCACACCTGCTGTAACAGAGATGGAAACTGAATGTTATCACAACATTGGCTTTTCTCAATATCAAAACACTCTGGACAAGTGACCTCTAGTCATGTTATCTCAACACTGTAAATATATAAGTGATGAACTGAGGGCTTGCATAGCTTACCCTAAACTGTAGAGGAAAGTAGTGGAAGATTCAGCTTAAATTAAGATTCATTTATGTTAGTGCACAGAAGATTTAAGTGACACAAGTGCTCACTACCTTAGTAGCACATGAGAGAAGACAACTCCTGCCTGAAGTTTACAGCTGAGTCTACAAAGACAAGAAAAAGGACCACATGAGGACTTCACAAAGATCCCTTTGCCAAAGGAAAACAAATTATACAGAGGTGGAAACGTGAGCACAAAGACATGAAGCAGGCAGACTCTTTGTCAAGCAAATGGAAAACTACGTCTCTTCCCTTACATACGAATGTTCCCACTGTGCTACTGTACTCTAACATCTGTGGCCTGCCCAAATCCAGGAGCACAGAGCTCCTCCACCAACCTGCTCTGCTTCGATGGCTCCAGTGATTCCTGATCTCCAGTTCCATCTGGCTGTGCCTACTTCTGCTGTATCACATGATGAACGATGCTTTATTAAATTTCATTGCTGGAGTTGCTTGCATGTGCAGGGCAAAGCTGAACAGTGAAACTTGATTTGAAATGGAAACAATGCAGTGTAGCTGATGCTGAATTATTTGTCTACCATCCCCTTAGATGAGGGGGCTGCTGCAAAAATAAACTTCAGATACTAAGAAGGCAGTCAGAAATTACAGCAGCATATTCTGCCATTAAATTGACGTTGTTAAATTAAATGACAGCAACCACTTCCAAATCTGGGGCTCTTCCTACTGCAGATAATGATTAATATTTCCACTGGGTGCAAGATTTATCACACAAAGCAAGATCCCATGGAAATACAGATTCTTGCAGAGGCAGAACTCCATAAAGCCAAAGACCTACCAGGGAAAACAGCAGCTATCCATAGAAAGGAAGCAGGTCTGTGTGCCAAACCACGGGCTTACACTGAGTGAAGCACAGGAGCAAATTCTAGTGAAGAACTAGACATCTTTATTTCAATGCCAGCCCTTCCATTAAGTCTAATTGGGTCATAACTTAAGAATACGGCTTTGTTCTCAGAACTAAATCAAGTTGATACGGCGCTTTCAGCTGGGCCCAGTGAGAGAAAGGGAACTCAACAGTGAAGTTAGCTGACTGCTTATACTGAACGTAGGGGAAAATCGTGGTGCCTGGGAGAATGGGGCTGAAAGCACAGCTTCATTGAATTTCTCTGCCTGACCACAAGCTGGGATAGCCCATCCTTCCTCCCCCTGGTTGCTGCCCTACCTACTGCTGATCCCTGCATCTGGTTGTGGAATTTTCCTTTTCCAAGGTGCAGGTTGAGCACAAGAGGTGGCAGTGATTAACTGCACTTCCAGAATGTCCTTGGAACACCACAAATCAAGCCAAATCTTACAATGCTTGACTGGGTTGGAACTGTTCTGGCATAACTCAGGAACTGAAAGACCAAGTTGTGTGCGGAGGAATCATTAACCAAGTTCCCTTTGGGATATGATAATTGCTGGAGTGGTTGACAGCTTTTCTTGGCACTGAGCACTCAAAGATGAGACATGATTTCAAAAACACTGAAGAACAGAAGAAAATCTTTTGATAAATGAGTAAAGTCCATTCAAATGCTGAAACAAAGCTCATTTATTTCCTAGGACCTTCTTTATTTCTGCCTATCCTATGCCTCTGTTTTGCTTTATGGTTTTGTCCTCAGCAACCTCAACTAACGTAAATCAGCCTGGGTGGGTTTCTGCCAATCAAGGTTTGTTGCCAGTGGGTTTTAGTCCCTGAAAACAGATGGTTTGAAAGCCACATTGTGCCACCGTGCCCACAGCCAACAGTACAAATATTTAGCCAATTAGAAGGGGATTTTCCAAAGGCACAAATGGAAATTAGGTATACAACTCCCATTGACTTCCAGAGAGAGCGGAGAGCCTTTCTGCCTCCAAAGCCTCTTTATTAATTCAGCCTTCATAAAATAAATGCAGTGAAGGGCACCGGACTGCTCTGAAGTCAGACATGTTGAGCTATTCTCAAGATGATAATCCTGGGTAACAGCAGTAGGAATCCTTCTGAACTGCTCAGTGTTTAAGGCAAAAGTTCCACCAAAACTGCTGATTTCATTATGGTCCATAAGTGCCCTGTGACATTTTGAAGCCCTAACAATAGGTTGGCATGGATTGATTACAGCTGAGTACTGAAGCATCTTTCTTCCAGACAATGTCATTAAGAGAACTCACCCGTCTGACCACAAAAAGGCATCATTAAATATTAACATTTCCTCTGAACACCTCTCAAGGAATATGACAGCTCCTGGTGTACAGCCATTAAAATCTGCATGGAACTGGGACCAACAGGAAATCAGGATTGATTGGTGAAGTGGGAGTTACTTACAATTTTGCCAGCATGTTCCCAAAAGGACCCAAAATGGACCAAGGCAATCTCTACCACTGCATCCCTGCTTAAATAGACACCTTCCAACTCAAGGGGCTCCCATAAAGGTGGGAAGGAGAACAGGTGAACGTTACTGTTAATCCTGCCACTGGGACTGCTCTCCCTCCCTCCAGATAAGATCTTCTTACTGAAAGAGTGCCAGAGCCATGATCCACATGGCTTCACACACCTTCTAAGCACTGTGTTAATAAATTATGATGACAACAATAACACTGAGGGTCCTAAAGCATTTCATGCTCTATGGATGATTCACTCATTTGACTTTGAGCCTTGCAGATCTCTGGCTTGCTTTAAGAGGGGACACGATATCACTGAAAATAAAAGTCAGCAGTAAGCTGAACACCAGAAATAGCCCACACTTGGGATAAACAAATGCTATTTGGTTTAACACGGTGCTGCTGTATCAAAGATGCAAAGTGAAGCTTCACCTTCCCTTTCTGTTTCCATCCTTGCCCTTTCAGCAGCTCTAGAATTGCTCTATCCCATTCCTGCTATTTCATAGCAATTCATTGTATTACTTCCTAGCAAAACGGATCCCCATTTACTGGGATGGAAATATTTAACCCCACAAAATATCTTGGAATATTATCCACGATGTTGCAATCACAATATATAATGATGGGTTTGGACAGGCAAAGCCTTCCTTAGGCTCTGAAACCAGTTTTCTGCGCTCACAGGCAGCAACGTCATCAACATTTGGACCAGAACTGAGCTTAGAATCCTCCCCACACACAGAAACCTGTGTTGGTCTGTCTCTGTGCTGCTCAGTTTCTTCTCTTTGCTGACACAGCTTGAAAACCTTACAGCAGGCCTTACAGCTCAGCAGGAGAGCACCCAGTCACTTCTGAAGACGCCTTCAGCGAGGCTCTCACACGAGGCACTGAAAACCATTTGTCATTTTTGAAAATCTCATTACTTTTTAAATAGACAGGACAGACAAAGGCAGCATTATTAGCCTCACCATACACATGGGAAATGAGGCATAGAAATTCAAATGGCCCACCTCAAACCACAGAGGAAGCCTGTCACGTGGAGCAATAGCAAGATGCTGGTCCAGGTTCTCCTTTGCCTGGAGTCAGCCCAGCTTGGGGATCTTCCTAATCACCACCACTGCTCTGTTCACGCTGCCTCTGCAGCTTTCAGCCCTTCTCTGCCTCCAGAAACAGGCAAAGCAGGCAGTACTATGAGGGAAGACTAAAACCAGTAACAGCAATGGAAAAACCAGATCTCTCTTTGTGCTGCTCTGTAGAACCCATTAGGTCTGGGGGCTTTGCTTCTGCTACTAACATGAGCCGATGTCCTCATGGTGCACTTATTAAATAAATCTAATCTTATTAAACTGCATTACAAGCTTTTATTTCATAAATCTGTATGCCTCTCAGGCTGCCCAGAGAATTAACTCCTGCAGGGATGATGCCTTCCCTCCCCTTGGCCTTGCAGAAGGCACTCCTGACAAAACCACCATCCCCACTCATTATGCTGCTCACTCCCAAGGAGCGGAACGGGCTCAGAATGCTTTGCAGACATTACAGGCCGAGAAATACCCTGAATGCAGCTGTGACCATCAGAACTGGAAACCCCAGAAGCAGCAATGGGCTCCCTTGGGTTAAGGGGGGGAAAAGACAACAAGGAGTTTGCTCTGGCAAGGGGCTGGTGGAGGGCACTTGCATTTTGCTGCCATCTGTGCCATACTCATCAGGGTAGTACAGCATCTTGCTAAGTTACAGAGAAGCAGTACTAAGAGGTCAGGCCCCATATTACTTTCTGCACAAAACAACCTTTCCTCCCCCCTTGCATTCTAGTCTTGCACTTTGGTGACCTGAGGTCAGCGTGAAACAATTTGTTAAACAAACTTCAGTGAATCAAAGTAAAACACGACAGGCTGACCTGCCTCTCATCTGACACGAAACGTCCCATTCGAGGGCTGAGCAGAGCTGTGCTGCTCATTGAACCCAGGGAAATGTTTGCAGAGAAAGACATTGATTTCAAAATGATGAAATGTGGGATTTTTTTTCCCCCAAGTATCAGCACGAATATTTTAACCCTTTAAAAAAAAAAAGAAAGAAGGAAAAGGAAAGAAATTCTCTCTCCAGCAACTTGAGGAAGCGTTCAAATCCATTTAAAGGATGGCTAAATGGATGGGTCGGATACACAAGCGTTTGGATAAAGAATACTCACAAGGGCTTTGCACTAACTGCTGCACACCTCCAGCATGTGCAATGCCAAGTCCCAGCCC
This sequence comes from Pavo muticus, assembly GCA_016647715.1. NCBI lineage: Eukaryota > Metazoa > Chordata > Aves > Galliformes > Phasianidae > Pavo > Pavo muticus. The sequence goes on from JACDJE010000304.1 coordinate 47,151, forward strand.
TGTTCAGCTGAGCTGCTGTTTGGAAGGCACATGCAGTTTGGGAATGCCCCAGGGATCCCCACAGTGCTACCACCACCCCACTGCAAGCACTTCCAAACAGCGAGCATTTGTTAATATGCCAGCAATCCCAGCTCCTGAGCTTCTTCCACAGTTCCTATGTTCATTCTAAGCAAGGTGCTTTCATTCTGTGGGACCCATCTATACATTTGTTAAACTGCAGTGGTAATATTGACCCGCTGCTCACAACTGGTTAAAGAACAGATTCGCTCGTGCTTGATTCTGTTTTCCATGGCAGCAGCAAATCCCATAGGGAGAGTGTGCTGGCAGAAGGAAAAGAGCTGCATTGTGTCTGGAGAGGGGATGCCTGGATCGTGATAAAGCAAGACAAAGTCAGCCTTCAGAGCCCAGTGTTGGTAGCTGCTAAACCCCATTGGCTCTCATTCTTCCCACAAAAAAACACTGCACACTAACAGTCCCCCAAAACAGCCAGCACTTTCTCCCTTAAAGGCTCAGATCTCTGCCTGCATAAAGCTGCTCGCTCCAAATTACCCCTCCTGGTGTACAGTGGACATATGGTGTGGTGTTGAATGCACAGAGACAAAGGAAAGAAAACAGATTCACAAAGGAACCCCAGCTAAAAGGCACCATCCGTTCATGGGTTAAAAAGGATAGCAAGCCTTGAGGATGTTGGAAACAGCAGGGTATCAGCTGGAGCCTGCACAGAGCCATTTCCTACCGCCATTCATAACAAAATCAGGAGGCAGAAAGTTACTATAGCAATGGCTACAGAATGCAGAACGGGTGCTCTTCAGAGGGCAGAAAGAGCTCTTAAAGAAACGCAAGGGTCTGTTTCTCTTCATCCTTCAGGGCTGCCAAACACAGATCAGCTCCAGTCCGCCCATACGCTCTCCTCTCTACGTAAAGCTCACTGTACATCACTGAGTTTTAGCTTCAACACCTTCTTAAACACTGAACTGAGGCCCCGCTGAAGACAAAAGGTGTCCATCCACCCAACTACTCTCCAGGTACCCAAGCAGCCAGAAAGCAACCCATGGCTGCACAATAAAAAGGCTGTGCTCACTTCATGCTGCCAAAAGCACAGGCAATAATAACTGCTGTGTCCACGGATCCCTCCTTCCACTGTTGCCTTTGTTCAGACCGATTTGGCCCCTTCCAAGCTAAAAGTCTGAAGGTGGATGGCTGCGATCACACAGGCCAGCAGTGGGACAAGTGCACTGCAAGGGATTCTGCAGCACAGATGCTGAGCATCAGAGTTAAATGTTGTTGTGAGGTTACCTGCAGAGCTGGACGTGGCAACTGACTGAACTCCTACAATGGGAGCACAGCTGAGGCTCAAGCAGCGTGTGAGACCCGTCTGAGGCTCATCTGAAACACACACAATGCTGCTGTGTAAAGCTCCAGGGATCAAAGTTTCCATCTGTGCTTAACCAAAACGAAGCTTGTCTCTCAGCAGACATAACTGTGCAGACAAACTCAGAAGCGCCTGGGGGACACCAGATCAGAAGGACCAAGTGGGACAGAAAACAGCCCCTGCAAATGCAAGGAACCCCAGCACTGAGATTCAGAGGCACCCACACAGCATCCTCTCCTTACACTGCAGATCGATTCCTACAAGACTAAAAATCACAACATGAGTAAAGACCAGGAGAGGAGCGGGGCGTGCTGCAGAGACACCAAGGGAAGAGTGCCAACCAAAGAACATTACATCATGGCTGTAAATTAAAGCAGCCACAATAGCTCCTTACCCCAAAAGCCTTTAGCAGATGATCGGAGCACAGAAGTAGCTTGAAATAGTCACTTTGGTCTCAACTCCCATTTATCCCTATGTCAAATCAAGCAACCTGCAGGAATTTTTCCCTTCGGTGAAGGCTGTGGGCTAAGTTTGCACCCAGCTGCAGCCCGAGTTCTGCCACAGCCTTACAGCATAAACAAGACCAGGCTGTGGCCACTTTGTTTTACATCAAACCTTTCCTTTCCACCTGCATTTTCATCTCTCCATCAGCTGTAACAGCCTCCTCAACCATCCACAGGGCAACAAGGAAAAAACCATCAATGAACATCCATCCCGATGCGGGATGTGCTTTAATTCAGTCAGCCAGACAGCAGGCCCTTCTGACTGCCTGACAGCTTTCTTTGCCCAAAAGATCTTACCTCGTCTTCTCTAATTTTTAATGCTGACCACCTCCCTGCACAAAACGTGGGTCTGGAGCATGCACTTATTTCAAAAGAGCCCTCGTTGCCTTGGTTACCAATCATCAAGCCTAGGCCTTTGCAAGCTCGGTCGGAGCCTTCCTGCTCGCCTTCCTCCTGTTTTCTGTAACACTGGAAGATTTCTGCTCTCAGACAGCAAAGCAGAAAGCTGGACCTAAATAAAAGAATCAATACACAGGAAAATGCCCCAGGATGTGTATCGTGTGTTGGGTCTTGTATGAATGACAAGATCAGTGAGAAGTAACAAAAACAGCAGCAGAATACATTATTAGCTGACCAACATTACTATCGTAGTAATATGGAATCATACCATCTCCTGACTTGGAAGGGATACGCTGTGCAAAATACATTCAGCCTGCATCCTGAGGAGCTGGCACTCGCTCTGCTGTCAATTAGCAGCAGTGGTGAGACAACTAAACCAGAGCACTGCTGGTGCTGGGTATGCCTGAAGTCCTTGGCAGGCCCTAGTGCTCACAGACCACATCTCTGCAGCCCAAGAAGGGCAAAGGAGGAAAGAAACCTTGTCACGCTCATTCACAGAAGCAGGATGGAAGCTCAGAGGAGTGGTTTCTTAGAAGTGCAGCGGATGGGGATCTGCAAAGTTTGGGGTTGAGTGAGGGAATAAGATAGAGAAAGGCAAAGCTGCAGCAGCCCGTTGGAGATCCTTCACTGGGCACACAGACCTTGGATCCAGCCTGCCCCCCTTAATGAGATCCACACAACCCCCACGATCAGCTTCTGTGCATGTGTTTGTTTGCCACACACACTCAAAGCAGCTTGGATTTCAAATGCTGAATGCTCACCAAAGCACAGACCAAAACTTCCCCCGGCAATTAAACAACGTCTGCTTCGGATAAACAGACGTGTTAATAAACAGCCCCCAAAAATGGCACCCTCCGTGCATCAGCAGATAAACCTCAAGGAGAAAACAAAGCCAAACCCAGTGAAAATAGTGCTTCTATGAACTCCCCAGAAACCAGCTATCTTCACAGTTAAAAATAACATCAGGTTTTATTTCTGAGCACTGGCTGGCAGGGTTGATTCAGAGCCCACTAAAATGTTAATGCACGCTGAGAAAGTCCACATTCTTCTGCACGGAGAGGCCTGAGTTGGTTAATCCTGCTTTTGGAAAGGACAAGCCACATTTTTAGTGCTGTGTATCAATGTGACTCCACTCAACGATCGTTCTTATCTCTGTTTATGGCATTTCAAATTGTCACATCAAGTGCAAACGATACGAGAACTTGAAATAAATAAGATACCGTGCAGCTCTCATGCCCTACCTATGCTGAATGGAAAAGGCCACCTCCAGCTCTTTATCATCCTTCGGTGCTGCAAGCTTAATTAGATCTTCCAGACAGAAACAATCTACCCTACATACAGGAGTGCCAGAAAGGAAGAAAGAAAAAGGACGAGGAATGTTAATTGCACTGCAATCCTTTCAGCTGGGTTTCTTGCAAACGCTGCATTTCGGGGACCTGACAGACTAGAACCAAGCAAAATTCAACACCAACCTTTAAAAAGAAAACACATGAAAATAAACATGACCTGCAGGATCCATAGACTGTATTAAACTCCAGGCAGGGGGACGTGCTGTAGTTTAATGTAAGGAAGTAATGTGAATTAAACCATTTGTCACTGCTAAGTGAATGGAAGAAAGGAAACGGCCAATTTGTTGGCTGACTTTGCCTCTGTCCTGATTGCTGCATCCATCTTTCCTGCAGGTCTGAACCTCAGCACCAAAGGCACAGCCCGAGCTGTCAGCAGTTCTTAAGGACTGTTCAGAGTGTCACTGAATGCTTTGTTCTATAGATCATATATCTTGATGAGAGGCCTATAAATAGGCACTATTTCCTACCCGTTACTGTGCTGCATCCATCAAGGTAACAGCAAAATCACCTTTCAGCAATGCATTAAGTCATCCATTCTCCAACTACAAAGTGCTGAAGTCTGAGCCAAGGGAAGCGGCCCACTGAGCCACCCCACGCAGCAAAACAAAAATTTTCATTATGAATTCCATTACAGCGGTCCCAAACTCCACAAGATACTCAGTGTTGACTACAGACTGCCATCCAGTTCCTGGCAGTAGGCAGATCCTTCCTCGCCGTACCTGTTGAGACCAACAGGGTCCTGGCAGCAAAGGCTTCTTCCAAGACCTACAAAGACAGGTGGAGCAGTTCAGCTGCTTTTCCAGACTGCAGGATGTGATGATGTGGGACTTCAAAGGGGTTCTGTGTGTACACGAGGGTGTATTGAAACCCTCGGGAAAAATCAAATTGCATGTGCTCGTTGTGCTTGTCCCTGATTGCCCTTTTTAATGAGTTTTCAGTGCACTGAACCCTACTTAATACAATGCTTAATAAAATGAAAATAATCAATTATCCAAGAGGGCCCAGTTTACGGCCACTCTCACATACTTATCCCATTAGACAGAGCCTGCTTCCAGCACCACAGATCGCCCCATTTTGATGACTGGGCCCCTAGATACAAAGAGGGACTTTGCTTCTCCAGGGCAGTGGCAGGATGAGTGGCATAACGTATCTGCCAGCCATGCTTTGCTCCTTGCACAGACACACTTGCCTGCTTCTAAGCACCACGTTGCCCACTGTCCCTTTCCATGCTGCTCTCAAGTGGGCTCTGCTGCTCAGAAGTCCTGGACTGGGTCACACCTTTGCAGTGTTATGTCTACACTCTGTGATGAAGGTTAGATTTGTACCTGAGCTGAACTCTGCTAGGCTGTCAGCGCTGCTATCAGTTTGGTACTCATGGCTTTGTTGCAGCTGTTTGTGTTCCAATTGTGAAGTGCAAATCCATTGCACCTCCCTGCCATCAGACAAAGCCTGCTCCAATCTCCTCACAATTTAAATAGGAAGGGAAAGAGAGGAGAGATGACACAGAAGTCATTGACTCAGGCTGGAGGAGGCTCCAAGCACCTGATTAAGCTGTAAATGTCCCTGTTCACTGCAGGGGAATTGGACTAGATGACCTTTGAAGGTCCCTTCCAACTCACCCCAAGTCACACACCAAATCAGTGGTGGAAACAATCTCAATACACAGTTTTAACCACTGGGTCACAGCTTTTCCCATAATGACCTGCCTGTGCACCTTGCAATCAAGCATCTCAGCCCAATGACAAGACAGCATTTGTTTCAATACATGTAATTGCTACTGCTGGTAGAGCTTCAGGCCTCTTTTTGCTATTCCTACTTGGAATAACCCCTACTTGGGTTTATTTTTCAGAACATCTCCTGCTGTGCCAACCATGACCTCTCCTCCCAGTTTAGGCCACAGAAGCTTCCAACCTTCTTGAACATTCCCTCTTTAACTCAGCTATCCTTCATGGTGTAACTGCCACACCTTGGGGTCTTCTCTTTTGTAGGAGGACAAGACAGCACCTGTGTGGCCATCAAACCTTCAAACACGTGAGGTGTGCAGAATAACCTCTGGGTTGAGATTTGAAAGGAAACAGAAGAGATTTAAATGTCTGACTTCCACTGGGCAGGAGGAGCCCTCATTTAGGCAAAGATCATCAGAGAACTTCAGACCATTCCATTTCATTCAGTTATGCCTGGATACATCTGAATACACCCGGGTCAGGCTGCCAGAACAATTCATCCACTCTGTGACTCACTCTGTCGCCCTCCTTCCCCGTGCTCAGACACAGGCAAAGGAGGGGCTCTCAGCCACAGAAGCCCCTCTTTCAGCTCATCCCTGTCGTGAAGCACTGAAACTTCCAGTTCTCAATAATTCTGTGGGATTCTTTGCCCCCGAATAAACGCGTAAGCAAAACTAAATTCAACAGCAGCAGACACAAGTCTGACCAAGGAGCACATAGCAGAAAGAACAGGCTAGAGCAAACAGACCCACATACCAGCATGGGTGGATCTACTGCGACAACTCAGAAAATATCAGGTCTGACAGCCAGGCTGCAGCGCTGGAGGGCAGCAGCTTCCTGCCACCCAGTTTGTTTTTCTTGTGATTCCTCCATCAGGGAAGTCAGACAGCTGATCCCAGAAACAACAGCTGGGAGCAGCCCAGCACTCAACACCACTGTCATGAACGTCTCTTCTGAAGATCCTGATGTTAAAGGGAGGGTGCAGAACAGAAACCCACTGGCCAAAAGCCCATCCTAACTGGAAAAAGCCTCGAGTGTTTACAGCAAGGATTTCAGAAGTGCTCAGCAATTTAGATTCTCAACTAGAGGCCGTCTCACAGAGGCCCAGACTATTAGTGTGCCTGCCTCCAGCAAACTGTGCATCAAACTCCCTGGCACACAGACAAGGAAACAGAAAGAGGAGCATCGGGGAAAGAAGATTTTATTATTCCCTCCCCTTCATCTGTCAGAGCCTGAATGAGGCAGAAGGATGCCACTAAGCAGCGGCCTCAGCTGCAAGGAGATTTAAAGCCCAGGAGACACTATTAAATGGTGGCAAGAGTCTGTATTGCTATGCTAATACCAAAAGCAGAGAGAAGCACATGTGCTAGCAACACACATAGAGTAGCTCAGCAACAACCATCTGAAGGAGAGTTTAGCTTCTTCAAGTAAACCCAAGGTACCCCAGAATCTATGGCATAAGAGGCTCCAATCCATAGGAATCTCTCTCCATTTTCCTGTAAAGGTCTTGGAAAATCACATTTCCTGGAAGGGAAATGTTTTTATTAGTCAACCAGACAGAGAAAGAACAGCCTACAGCAAGATCAGGGCATTAACTGGCAAAGAACAGTTACATGATACTGTTCAGCTGCAAGTGTCTGTGAAAGCACAAAACGCTTATTGCTTGGATCTGGGGAACTCCGTGTCCCTCTTGAAGAGGGAGAACAACGCCTTACGAAACCTTGTGGCATCCCCCTCCATACCCCTGATACATTCAGATATGCACAGATAGCAAAAAAATGCAGCCCAGCAAGTAAAACAGACGGCTGCCCAGTCTGCTGAGCTTTAATGCTTCACAGCAGCATCTTCAGGCTAAAGCCTCCTCCTCACTTTCCTCGCTGGTCCTAATGCCAAGAACATGCATCACACCTTTTTCCTTATTCATATGATCAGATCCATTGGAACGGGTACAGATTTTACCCATTTCAATCCCCTTCACCTTGGGCCAAATCTCCTCGTACTCATCCTCAAAGTGAAACACCATCCAGTTGGTGCACTGAGCGAAACTGCTTGTCCCATGCTCCAGTGCAGGAAGACTGCACGCCTCCTTTTAAACCTTTAAGATAGCAGTGAAACACCTCGACAGCTGGGAGAAAACGTGGCACCAGTTTTGCCTACATTACATATGATTTAAAGAACATAAATGTTGGGTTTCCTTCACGTGCCACAAAGGACCAACGCACACCCATAGTTCACGTGAAACTTCAGTTTTCATTGATTCCATTTTGGGGGGAGGGGGAGGTTGTAAAAATTCAAGTCGGAATGAGAAGCAAGCGTGGTTTTCTAAGGAAGTTATTGCTTTATCAGGAAGGATGCAGGAGTTCTTGGTTAATCAAGCTGCTGAATGGTTAATTATCTCTCAGAATACACATGGGATGGGGAAGAAATGATTATGAGGCACTGGGTTGCCAGGGAGCAGAGGTTTTAGGAACAAAAGGCAAACGGGTGCTTGGGGCAAGGAATCGCCATCCCTCCCTTTGCAAAGCGTCGTGAGCATCTGCAGCACGGTATTAGAGCTGGTTAATAATAAACTGCAGTGCTCGGCACCTGCCAGACTAATTGCAGCACAGCATGTCTGAGTGCTGCGTGGAGAGCATCTGGAGACAGCACTGAGCTCGTTTTAAGAGCTCACAGGAAGGAACGTGCTCGTGTGCTGGCTCTCCAGTGCCAGACCACTACTAAACCTCTGCTCTGGGGAGAGGAATGCAGACTGCTTTAAGAAGAAGGCAGAAGGAATAGATGTCTATTGTGACTCCAATGCTCCATTCCTCACACCCTGAAGTCTGCTGAGGCCAGTGGGAAAACTCACCCCAGCTTTTCTCCACCAATACTATGCTGTGTGGCCATGGCAACTCAGAATCACTTGGGAGGTCACAGAGCTGGAGAAGAGCATTGCATTTGCTTCATAAGAGCTCCGAGTGAGGTTCAGTTCTGAACAGAGACCTGGCACAAGGCCTGGGCAGCACCTACGTCCCACAAAAGGAGGTCTGTACACAGGGAACTTGACTCACATCTCTTATCAGTACTGCAGATGAATTAAACCTGCTTGTGTTTCATACATTCTTCAGAAAATAAGCCTTTGCTTGACCTTGTTGAAATCTGCAACTCTCAGTAAAGATCAGGCATAGCAAAACTTGGGTTACTGTAATGCTAACCCAGCGCCCAGCCTGCTTATGGGTCTTCTGGTCTCTGTTTCTGATTACTGAAACCAGAGGGAGAGAAACCGTTCTTTTGACAGCTCCAAGAACACCGGACAACCTCCTCTGCTTCACCAGAATCCTTGTAGGGGCTTTCCCCATCTTTCTCTGCCATAGTCTTCCCCAGAAGCTCAGGTGTGTGATCCAGTACAGCATCACCAACCCTGGAGAGCAGGTCTTACAGCGAGCACGGTCCTGCGTGGCACAGTCCATCCAAGCTGCTGTTTCACAGGCAGAGGTGATAAAACAGAATATATTCAGCCAGTCTTTAGAAGCTTAACCTTAAGACATAAAAACTTACTTCAGCAGAAGGAAAAAGCAGCTGATGGTTAAATTTAATCACATTTCTACAGAAGAAACCACTGACGCCAGCATAGTACATCCGAACCTTCATCAAGCCTGGTGTCTCCATGTCAAAAGAAGATATTCAGTGGTGCACTGGAGAAGAGCCTTTAGGTGGTTTTAACTATTCTATCCAACCAATATTCTAATTGCTCTGCCTAACCTCTAGAGATTATCATTAAGTTTCTGGCTCACTGCCCCACTGTGTGTGACAAAAGCATTTCAGGCTTACCAATGAGGTTTTCAACACTCTCCATAGGAGGTCTGAGAGGACCACTGGATTCTGCAGCAAGAACAATGCAGATTTCTTTGCTGATGAGAATGGGTAGGGAAAAAAAAGCATATAACAGGCTCTGTGCATGCATTGAAAGAGAAAGGATCTTAGCTTGGCAGCATTAGTCACCCCATTTCACACCACCAACATTCTAATGCACAAATGTGACTATCAGCTTCAGTTGTGCTGCATGAGTTTGCCTCAATTCCCCACTGTGGCTCACCTGAGTTCTTTGATACCCACAGACACTGAACAGAGCCCCACAGCTCTTCAGCAAGGCTTCACATTCATTTAGTCATCACAGAAACAAGGCAACAGATTCTCAGTTTCAGAGATCCTGAGCCTTATGGTAGAGTGCATATGGCAGCAACCACACAGTCTGATCAAAATGAACACCACAGTGCTGCACATGTATGTGAGATGCTCACGTATATTATGCTATCAAAAAGAGAGATCAGGAGGGCCCTTATTCACTGTGCACGCTAACAGGTGAGCCCAGCTTAAGATGAAACAGCACTGCTCCACATGGGCAGCAAAAACAACTCACCAAAAATCACACAGATTTGAGTCTCACTGGAAAATCCTCCCATAGGGATATAAATGCAGTAATCAAACCTGTCGTCAAACCTGTCCTTATAAGCAAAGACAGACAGCATGCCATCTATTTCCAAAACTGATCCAAGGAGAACAGGTTAGAGAGCACAGATCAGCACATCATTTACTGACACTGCACTCATTCACACTGGTTAAGGATCTGGAAAGAGTATCATTGGTGGCTGAGATCTTCACACAGAAGGATTATAGAAATCCTTCGCTTTGAAATGAAGTCATTAACACTTTTCTACAGCAGATTAACATTTCCATTTCAGAGAGGAGGATCAAGTCACAAAGACTTTCCTACAGTCATTATGAAGTCAGTGGCGTAAAGGCAGCTGTCCCTTTAAGTTCTCATCCTGGAAAGAAAAAGAAACAAGTCACATTTCTAAGCCCAATCAAAAAATAACAGCAATCTTTAGCACTTGGAGAACAAAATTCCAAGCAAATCACATAAAATCTGGTCAAAATCACCAAAAAGGGTGAATTGGCAAACTGGTAATGAAGAGCTTTGAACAGTGAGGCTGTACAACTCGTGCTGATGCAGCCATCCCTGGGTGTGTCAATTACACACACATCTGCATGCTCAACTAGGTGTGTCCAACAGGAACAGCACACGAGTGCACTGGGGCAAAGAGCCCTTCCTGGGTTTGTTTTGGACTCACAAAACCCAAGCAAGAGGGTGAAGCCATGGATGGGGGGATAATTTCTTCCCTTGAGCTTTTCCCATTATTTTTGGTGTCAATCACACACTTGTAAACGCTCACAACTCACACAGTGCTTCCAGCAGAGCTGCGTCTGCCTGCGCCTGAGCCCTCCTCATGCATCCATCAGCGTTAAGCACTTCTGGCAGCTCTGCTTACTCCATAATTCCTGCGCAGAAATATGAAAATCTAATTCTCCCCTCTCCTAATTTACATTAGCTCTGCTCCTAAGCGGAACGGAAATGATTTATAAACGACTCTTGCTTTGGCAGAAGGAAATGGAACTTAGCACCTCTCGGCATAACGCGCTCTGCCTCACGCACATTTCTGCCCCAGCCCAAGCTGAGAAGTGCCAGGATGCTATCTTGTGAGTAGTCCTGCTGGGTGACATCACTTATCATGCCACCGTGCTGCCAGCCAATTGGGGAGGCTTCTCACACAGCCCTCAGCTCTCACCTAGCCGGGAAGCCTATAGGAAAAAGCTGCAGCGCTGGCAACGGACCCACTCTTGCTGCCGATGCTTATCTGGCCACACCTCCTCCTTCCCGTTTCCCACTCCAGTGTGCACACACATCACGCACACACAAAACACAGCAGAGGCAGAACAGCCACACACTGCAAAAATCCATTTCCGAGCATTAGGTTTTGGCAGCGATTCAGGTATGAACTTACTTCTTGTCCTGGAGACCGATGGTTTTGAGCAGCAATGTCAGTGAAGGATGCTTCCTTTTCCAAGTCACTGATTATTTTAACTCATTGTTATCGCACTGCACTGCCTTTGTACTTCTGTCCAACTCATCTGCAGGCAAAGCCAGCCCAATCGTGGCTGTAACCCCATGAACAGACAGTGGAGAAATGTGCTCTGACATTCCCTGGATGTAACCAGTTGATTTGGCCACTCAAGAGCAAATCGCACTCAGCACACAGAAGCAAAGCCCAACATTGGAAGAGGCAAAGCTGCAGAGCTGCAAACTGAGGCTTGTAGGTGCACGCAGTGTTTCCAGCACAGAGATGCTTCATTGTAGCTGCATTCTGGTAGGAGAAATAGGAAATGGGCACACAAAGTCATGGGATGAAACAAGCTATTAAAATATCAATAGGAACCAGAATCCCAGGGATCTCCTCTGCTCTTCAGTGCTCAGGAAGAAGCTGTAATTGTCTGTTAATTCTCATTCTAAAGCAAAAAGACAATCAGCACATCCAAGTACAACCTGTACAGTCTGCTGGAACCAGTACAGCCTACTCATGTGAGAGGAAAATAACCACGGGTGTGCTGTGAAATTCAAAGGGGGGCTGGAGATTGTACTCACAGACCAGGTAACTCAGCAGCGCTAAATGCATTTACTTGAAGTCAGCAGAGGTCATGCAGCATTTTCCAGGCCTTCAGGAGGACTTCTTTGGCAGAAAAGTCCAGAAGATCATTTTAAGTTCTGAGATGAAACCAATTTAGATTACTCATTAAGCCCTCTTACCTCTGACTATAACAGATTACTTTCTTTCTAACCTACTTCCCTTGAGGTGACAGCAGAACAAGCAATTCCTGAACAAACCCTTCTATCATCACTAGAGAACAGAGGAACCAAACATTTATTAGAGTCCAAATGTAAAACCACAGAATACCTACAAATACCCACCTGAACAAACTGTGGGACTCAAGGAACCAGAAAGCAGGCAAAACAAGGCAGAGTTTTGTCTCAATTCTTCATGGAACAGGTGGGAACTCAGTGTCTGCTTCGAGGAGCAATGAGCAGCAGCATGAGAACAGCAAATAAAGGAAAAAGGAGCAACCAACAGACAAGACTGGGCAGACCACGAGAAGGAGGAAGCAAGATGAGAACAGAAGGCACCCAAGGAATGCACAAAGGGTTTTACAAGTCAATAATGGAAAAGCAGAAACAAGAGGCTCTCAATGGACAGGAAGCTGCAGGAACAGGCATGCTGCCCTAGCTGAGCATCTGTCAGAACAGCCCCCACAGACTTCACACAACCTGGAAGACAATCAAGTTGTTTGCTCCTGTTCACAAAAATACCTGGCAGAACAATGCGCCTTTTGGGTTCTGCTCGGTCAGAAGTTCATGGAGTGAAGGCAGAACACATCATCTCAGTGATGGGGGAGGAGGAAATAAACAAGCATTTAAGATTCCTATAAGCTTGCAACTGTCAGCATTTAACCATACAAATTCTGCATTTTTTTTCCACAGAAAGATTAGAGATCTAAAAACAAAGGATGGAATTTCCAAATGGAAATGCCATAAACCGAAGCACCGATCCCAAATGAAGTTAACTGGAGTACATCCACATCCATCTCAGAGGCTGCAACAACTGAACCAGCACTGCACACACTGATGCACACACTGATGCCTGCCCTTTTATCCACCCCAGCTTTAAGAGAACCTACACTGCTGTAGGACTCACACTATTCTTCTGTATACAGTGAAGGGAAAGGATAAGCACTCATGGAATTTTCTGCCCTTAAGGTTCATTAATTTCTCCCTAGACACCAAACTGCAAGTTAAACAAATGGTACTAATGCAAAAAAAAAAGTCTCTAACTCTACAATCTTATCATAAAGGTGTCAGGGAACAGTCTGAAACAGAAAACGCTACTTTCCATACTCAATCTTCTGGCAGCAGCTCAAGAAGTTGAGCCATGTTTACTTCCCTTAATGGAAACCCACCCCTTGCTCTCCCCTTAATGCCAGGACTGATCACGCCCCAAGAGCTGCAAGCAGTCGGGCTGAGCCAGCTGGGCCTGGCCGGACTGACATCCAGCACAGGGCACACACAAGTAATTAAAGGAGGCAGAAAGTAACACAGCTTCTCCTTTTTCACACGGACATTTGGTGGATGGAGCATTAGATCCTCCCAGAAGTACTGAAGGTATTATAGGCTGTTTTTCAAGTGATGACAGAACTATACAGCAGTTCAAAGGTCCGGAGGAGCCCTCGGATACAAACACTTGCACAGAGCCAGGATTTCACTCTTAGGCAGGATTGTCACCCGTGTACTCACACACACATCAGTATATAAAGAACCTTTTAATACAGAGGACCTTTTCCATAAAGCACAGCATTGAAAGGTAATTCTATTATTCTCATCTGCATACAGCTAATAACAAAGAGGGTAAGCAGGAGTCAGCATCCCACGTTGGTGTTGTGTGAACAGCTACCTTGGAAAAGCTCGGGGTGCATCACAGTAAGTCAGCATAGAAGGCAGCTGCCCCCGAATGTAACACAAAACACTCAGTACTGATAACAGGGAGAACAAAGGCACCACACTGCCAACTTGCCCAGCTTATCAGCTGCACAGATAAGCAATATCAACATGTTGCTCTAAATGAAATATGCAGGCCCCTCCTCTTCAGTTCTTACTTGAGTATTCTTGCACCAGAACGGAAAGAAACTTGAATGAAACAGTAAAGTTTAGTCCAGCAATATTCCATCAGTGTGATTCAACCAAACCTCTGTGCAGAGGCACTGCTGCTTTATGCAATCCCATCCTGTATTCGTTCTCCTGCAAAACACCCCGTTAGAATCAATCAAGTTTGGAAGCGTGTGATGACAAATGTTTGTCCTTAGGTCCCTGCTGCATAAACGTGGCCACCACAAAGCTGCTGTGCAGAACTGTTTCAAAGAATTGGTCATTCCAAACCTCCAGCACAAACTGCACCAGGAGCTCACGGAACCCAGTGGGATTTATAATGTTATACATATAGCTCCCCTGGGGGAAAAAAAAGTCATTTTCCAAGAATTCTGGATTTTTTTTTACATTAAAACCATGGAAGAAACCCGTAGGTAAGTAGAACAGGCAGGAAGAGTGTCAGAATCACATTGCTAGCTACCAGCTGAACTCCTCCAATGTGATGCTCCCAGAAGTAAACAGTGCTTGAACCAAGACCACGGAGGCAGAGGAACAACGAGGGATTACATCCCTTACTCCTTAATCCACAGGATTGGAAAACAGAAAAGGAATAAACGGAGTAGAGCTGACTAAAATGCAAAACCTGACCAATTCTCCTTTACATCTCCTATGCCACGATGTTATTTTGCTGTAGATCCTCTCCTTGACACAGTGCTGGAGGCAGTGCACGGGTACACACTGCAAACAGAAGGATTCTCATTAAGTGCTTCAGAAAAAGAAGCTGGTGGTATTGAGATGCTCGGATAAACCAACCCAAGCCATCCTTAAAAAGGAATCATTCCAGTCTGTAAGCAGCATCTTCCACATTCCCATAAGCCACGTGTTACACAGGGATATGGGATACAGTTCCACACGACATGATACAAAGCAGTCCTGCTTTTAGAAGAGAAACCAAAGCAGAAGGCGCAGCACGAAGTGAAGTCAGACAAGCAGTTTTGTGAGAGCTTTAATGGCACAAAATGTTTATAAGCTACAACTTATACATGTACTGTAAACTGTATAGAATGTTACAAAGTGCTAACTAATTGATGAAGAATGCAGAATCACTTTGGCTCAGTTCACTCCAATATTTCAATAAACGTCAATTAAAAAACGTTGAGCTTCTTATAATCTTCAGCTTTCACTTTTAGAACAGGAAGTAAATACGTTCTGACTGCACTTAACGTTCCCTGCTGCATTTCCAACCTGTGACTTTATGCAACCTTTTGCTGATCCTATTTACAAACACTGTAGGCCAGTTTTCAATGCATGTAAGAAAAATGAAGCCTGCTTTTTATTTTTTTTCCCCAAACTGTAAACAGGTATAAAGCTTTTTAAACATCCGCCTTAACAGAACTTCAACTAGCAACAGTTGAAACCCCTTTTCAAACGATACAGTCTTGTTTCTGTTCCTTGTAGAACCAGAAGTTGTAGACTTCCATCCCAGGTCTATAGTAGGGTATCAATAAATACTGCATCATATCGTGGTACAGTGATCATGGGTTCATCCCCTCAGCTGTAATCTTTACCATTTCTTATTTCACGGCTCCTTCAAGTATTATAAACCCTATGTTGATACTCCAGCCACAAGCTTGCAGTGTTACCTATCAGATATTCTGAAGTAATATCTTTTAATTTAGAAAGGGGTGATTTTATTCTGCCCAAGGAAAGTATTCCCTACTCAGTACAAATCTATTTTCTCCACTATTCCAATTCTGATACAAAACAAGGTGCTACAATTAGAACTGAAAGTGTATCAGCCTTTTCCCGTCCCCTCAGCTTGTCAGGACTACAGAAGTCTGTGCTTGGTAGCATCTAAACCACCCTCACCACTTCCTCCTTACCTCCCCCACCTCTGGGTGAAACCCAAGGTCCACCTTTGAAACAAAGATGCAGCTGGAGGCAACTCAGGTGCCACAGCTCCAAGAAAAAGCAGATGTCTTCAACAGAATGGTTTGAGTGCTCTTTTAGCCCGAAAGCATTCCCTAAGAGCATCCAGAAGTAGAGAATAAAAACACATACAGGCTAGCAGTGCATTTAGACTCAGCTTTCTCACATCCTGGGAGCCAACCAAGCTCTCTCAAACCAAACCTCAGTGGGGATTTAGCTGCTATGTAAGCTGCTCCAAGCCATCACTGCTGTATCAGATACTCAACTTTATAAAATGTGATGCAAGCAAACAATCCAGGTGGCTGCTCTCTCCAAACCAGCTGACTGTGTTTTCTTAATGCTCTTCTACAAGTCAGACTACTAAAGTTTTTATTTAAATGAGATTTTTGCTAGTCTTAAAATTAGCATTGTTCCCTAAATACTTAGTATTAAAGTCTATACCATATTTTTTAATATATTCATATATATATATAAAAAAGAGTATTCTATCCTTCAGAGTCATGCTACATGTTCTGAAATCCAATAAAACCTATTTGAGGACACGAAGGTCCCAATGCTTTGTAACAATTTGGTACTAAAGCTTCACATTTTGAAAAGAAGTGTCACTGAAGGAGGACAAGAATTAATGTTCCCTAAGGTAAAAGTTCAACAACATCAGCAAGGAGTCTACCTAACATGAGACACCACAAGGGACGTTCAGGTTCCATGTGCCCCCGAAGGAGATTGTACAGTAAACAATGAGAGAGGAATATTGAAAACTCATTTGCAAAAGACATTTCAGAGCTTTACAACCTCTGAATCTTGACACGCCTGCAAGATTGTCCCCCTTAAAGGTTGGTCAACCACTTCACCTTCTGAAACTGCCCCGTTATTGTAACTGTCAAACAGCTCCACGACAAACAGGATCCTATCCTCTTACACAGAGTCTAACTACACCTACAGCTGTTGGGTTCTTCCTTAATTTAAAACTACATTTCATAGGAAGATTTCACATTTAAAATTCTCCCTTAAGAAAACAAGTAAGGAAAAGAAAAAGCTTCTTCACATGCAAACAATGCATTTTTTTTTTCTCTAATCACTTCTAGGCTTCAGACAGATTTCCTACAAGGAATAAGGAGCTGACTTCATAGAAAAGACAAAATTACAACCATTACCTAATATTAAAATATGCTGATGGATTTAGGTATTCTACTTTAAAATATATGCAGTCATTGCCTCCTGCAAAACAAATGGTGTTAGCCAACGTAAGGGGGAGCGTGAAGGAAATTCCCCTGTGAGCTGATTTAAACCATGTTTTATTGCCAGGAATGTCTTAGTTTATTTCACAACAGGTTTGCTTTCCGAAAGCAGAATTCAGTTTCACTCCAATCAATTATTCTCTTCGGAAGATACTTAATTTTATCACTAGAACACAGTCAACATTTACACCATGCACAACTGCAATTTAAGTCAGGTTGCACTAAGGAGGCAACAGCATCACTGATAAAATTAAAACTTGCTGGTGGCATTTTGCATCGAGAGAAGCCCTTGCAACATATAGACAGTTGTAAACTCTGTTCAGCAACTCTGACGTGTCTTGCAGGCCAAGAGGAGGCAAGGGGATGGGAGGAGAGAGGAAAAGAATGTGGATAGCGAAACACCTCAACAGAGTTCCAACACAATACTGAATTCCAGAATTAGCAAAAAACCTGGATATGTAAAGAAAGGGTGAAGTCGGGGTCATGCTTTAAAACGGTCTCAAGTCAAATGTACTAAACGAGACAGAAACACCTTCACAGGTCACGTGGGTTTCCAGGTTTTGCACTCCATCTTTCAGTAAGTGCTGGCTGAAGGTGTGGTCAGTCGTTTCCCGATGTAGATGCTGAAATAAAAAGCACAAAGCATATCACAGCTCACAGAAACACCCCGTTTCTCACAGTTCTCATGCGCTCTGCTATTCTCATCTGTCTTCTTCCAAGGGCTGATGTTAGCAGTGCTCAGTAAAAGCAGGCTGCTTACAGTTCCAAGCTCATCTGAAACACCCAGCCCAGGAGCACTGATGCACTCTGTAGACTACCTGACTGAGGGGGCTCCTAAGAGCTCAGCAACGCTCCCAGATGATTATTATAGCAAAACAAAGCATTGCCAAAAAAAAGGGCAGAGTTCAGTATTGGGGTCTACAGAAACATGGACTTCTGGTATTCAGATATTCAGGCAACATTTAACACTTCCGCAGTAGTACCACTATCTTACAATATACTTTCATAGATGCCATCCTCCTGCTTTACTCAATATATGCCTCTGCCCCCTTCACAGAAGAATATAAGATGGATAAACATGTTAGAATGTAAGCAAGCTCAGAGATGTCGGATTAGGCAGGCATGGAAAACACTGCTGAGCAAATCAGCAGCTGATCTCACAGGACACATCCAGTATTTCATGTCTCTAAGCATTCAAACCTCTCTATTTGCTAGTAACTACAGCATTAGACAGTGAAAATTAGAGTATGCACCACACAGAGATCCTCAGCAGCCAGTATTTGTGCACTGTGGTTCTGTAATGGTTAGTAAATATTACAGCAGTTTTCCACCTGCTCTTACTTTCCCTATATAAGCTGAAGTATTTAAGAACGTGTGGATAACCAAATGGCACGTGCTGGAATTGCAAAGGTTATCTGCAAATTCATGATCATCCATGCATTTTCAGTGTAAGAAACTTGACCTACAAATAGAACATATTCATGGCTATCACTGCTGCAATGTGTTCCTGCATTTAGAAACAAAAGCAAAACAGGCAAATCGTTGAGCAAGGTGCAACAGCACTCAAGTTATTCCACACAAAGCCCCTTTCAGCAAGCACCATTCAAGTAATGCAGAAAATCAAAGCCAGGTGCAAAAAGGTGAAGTGAGGATCAGGTGAATACTTACCCTAGTCCCAAAGCCAAAACATGAGATATGAACAGAGATGGAATGAAAACCTTAAGAAATTCTGCAGAGAAAATGCCACCTTTCTTCATTGCTCCACTTTTCCTCATACTTAAAGACACTGAACGTTTAGGATGTCTGAAATGGAATTCCCTGAAAGAAGAGGGGGAGGAGAGAGAAAAATACAACACTTTTATTCTTGTTGCCTTTTTATTGCACACACATGCACAGATCTCTGCAGGAACTTCTCTTTTTTATTAAGTACAAAGAGCTGGAGATCAAAGCAAGAGAAGAAAAAGCAAAGAGAAAAACAGGAGGTAGTGTGGAGAGACCACTTAGACAGACAGCATAGAGACAAAGGGAGCAGTGGCTGAAGAGAGAGGTAAGTCTGAGAGAGGGAATTTCAGGATGTGATTTGTTAGCAAGAGCCTCATTTTTTGTTCCAAAGAGAGATACAGAAGTCTGCCAGACACAGACAGCACCCTCTAGTTTAATAACAATGCTTTGCATTCAAGGTTCTCAATGCTTCCCCTCCAGTGGGTGAACATCACATATTTTACATAGGAAAAAAGGTACAGAGAATTCATGAGACTCAAAACTCTTCCATTCAATAAGCCAGAACGAAATCCCATGAATAGCAGCTCCAAGCAACCAACTCTCCCAATGATTCTGCAAAGAAACCTCGTAACCAACTTGCCACAGGTTCAGCTTACTTGCAGCAAAAGGTAATTCTGATGTTATTATGATTTGCAAACCTCATTGCCTTGACTTTTTGTAGCCTCCCAAAAGAAAACCCTTTTTTCCAGAGATGGTCTTATCTGGACAGATAGAGTAACTGCATCTAAGTGAGTCTCATGGCTCTTCCCACCTTCACATAAGGGAACCTGCTTTAGCAGGGAGGTTGGACTAGATGATCTCCAGATCTCCTTCCAACCCATACAATTCTGTACAAGTCATTAAAGAAAGTTTCACTCACTTGGGAGGGATGTTTTCAGGCCTACTCGACCAGTCTGACACCCAGTCAGCACTTTTCTTCAACACTTCCAACTCTTTCTCTCCTTCTGCTGCTTCTTCTTCAGACTGAAAACACACACGGGACAAACCTTGTAACAGCCAGGTTAGCTCCTCCTCATGGCATTAAGTTGGGAACAACAACAGGGTTAAACTGATAAGCACCAAATGGCAGCACTTGATAAACGAGCACGTGTTCCTGGGCTGCCTACTATTTAAAAAGAGATTTTATTGTGCTAAAAGAAGGCATTGCAGAGGCCAGCATGTCACTTATGTTATTATATCTAGGAACCCAGCATCATAGTAAGTTGGGTTTTTTGCCCGTGGATCTTGTTGTTTGGGTATTTTTGTTGGGGTTTTTTGCCGTTGTTTGTTTAATGCTAATTGTATTTAAACCCAGTTTCTACCAAAAACCCACTTAATTTCATGACATTTGATTTAAAGCACAGAAAGGCAAAATAAAAAGGCTTCAAAAACAGTACTGAGAAGGTCTTAAAGGAGTCACTTAAAATTACTGCTACATGCAACCAGTGGGCTCTGCTGGGTGCACCTCGGGGGCAGAAGGGAAAATCAAGCACTCGGCACAGCTGCCTTCACCCAAGGAGTTCACATTACATCATTTGATATAAGAGAAAAAAAAAGTCAGCTAAAAGAGCAGAGAATTTAGAAAAATAAGATATCTGACTTTTAAAATAAGTGGGAACCATGCCAAAAGCAACCAAATTCAACAACATAAAGGTGGCAGACCTCGCCAGCAGCTTCATTCCAAGAGCTCTGGCTCTCTGCAGGGCTCCAGTGCAACAGTCCAACTCTTTGGCCAGATCTTAGACACAATTAAATGCAAGGTTTCATTCTTCCAGAATTGCTTTCCTATGCTGCTGAAGACAGCAAAATCCATTTCATTAGCAAACCAAGAGCTCGGCATTGGTCTCCTCTCAGTTTGTATTATGAAGGCTGCTCACTATCATGTGAGCTGATTGATTCATCAGGGTCTCAGAATGAAAAGCCTGCTAGAGAGCAGCAGTAGTTCAATGGATTTCTTTGGACAGGTAAAATATACAATATTAAAGGCCTTCTGAGGTGACAGAGAACTTGCTCTGCCCTTCAAGTACTCCCAGTATCGAGCTGTGTATGATTTATATGCACAATACCCACAACTTGAACATATGTTTCAAAGTTAATTATTTTAAAAGGTTAAATACCTGAGAACTGCTGTCTTTACTTGTGTGCATTTCCACGTCAAACGTTATCTGTCCATCTTCTTGAGGTGAAGGGCTAAAGAAAAATTGATTTCATTATGTCACTTTTGTCACACTACACTGTCAGCTAAAGAATAATTAGCATTAATAGCATCTCAGCTGAATCATTTCCACACGCACTTCTGCACACTGTTCAAATGAGTAACAGACCACAGCCACCAGAATGTCTTCAAGGAAACCTTTGCTTTGCTCTTTTATTGTTAAATAACCCCACCTCTCTCAACAGGACTGACTGCCACTCCATAGAGTTTGGGCTGAAGATACTCAACGACTGGCAGCTGGTTCCTTATCGACACAGAGGTAAGAAGCTGTTTATTTTCTATTAAAGCAAGTGTTCTGCTTTAAATGTTGTATGTGCCCTCAAAGATTGCCTACTACAGCCTGTAATTAAACCAGGCCTAACTAATTTTAAATATCTTTTATTACTGATCAGCTACTTAAGGTGTACAGTAGACAAGACAGTTCAGACAGCCATCATTCAGAAAATCCAAAGGAGAAATAAGCAGATGGACACTTAACATCATCTATAGAAACTGCTTATGGGCCTCCAAATGTGGCCTAAAGCCTTCAAGGGAAAGGCACAATGAAGAACTAAGAATGCCACAATGCCCACGTGTGCCTCAGGGGATTAAATGGTCAGGCAAAGATATTTTGCCTTCATAGGAGAAACAGCAGAATATTGAAAGCAGGAGTACAAGTTCCAAGTCTTTCTTTCTGCCAAGTCCAGTGATGCATTTTATTACGTTTGACTGAAAACAAGGATATATACATTACATTGTTACTAATGAGCCAATAAAGCTAATATATTTCATACCCTAAATGGTTTACGGCAACGTAAAGTTGAACTGCAGTGTAGAAGTAACTGCTGCTTCTAGATTCCATGGCTTTCTGTAACAGTGAAATGATTTATTTGGTAGTCAAGAGCAAGCAAGTGTTCCAAAGGCTGGAGCAGGAAACACTTAAGCTGGAGAAAAAACACTGCCCCTCAATTAACAGCTACAGGATTAAAAGCTGCAAGCAATAGTAGGCAGGACAGCAAATGTTCACTTACCTGTCACAGTGGGAACTGCCTCTTGAACTGCTCTGTCCTGATTCATGCTGGGCATCCAGAAGAATTTTCTCCATGTCTCCATTATGGATGGAGGATGATGACGGGACGTGCTCCAGCCCTCCGTTTTTCCCATTGCCATTATCATTGCTATTGCCATTGCCATTCATCTGCAACTCCACCCAGGAACCTGTTGGGCAAGCCAGACACCATTTCATTAAAAGCAGCGAAGCTAAAACCATGTAAAGTTTATCAAGTGCACGCAGAAGAAGAGCCCTGAACGTGGTGAATTCAGATAACACACACTGCTGCTGGGACGAAGCCCATAAACACGTACTGAAGACAAGGCTGCTGTGTTTCTTCCTGTTGCACAAAAAAACCCACCCCCAAATGTTATGTTGCTTCCAGGCACACTGACTGCCCCCATCTCCCCTGATAGTAATACTTTAACAGACCACATTTCTCTCAGCAGTTTGAAGTTTCCATTATCTATGTACCAATCACACCAGTCACTCCCCTTCCCTGTTCTACTCCTATGTTCCTTTTTCAAAGGACATTCTCTTTGCCTAGCCCTGTTTCCATACAATTCCCCAGCCTACAATGTTATATGTTATATGTTCCTTCCACTTCCAAAGGTCTTCATCTCTAAACCAGCCTCTGACTTCATTCACTTACGTAGAAGTCACACCATAAAAAAGACCCCATACATGAATGCATTCCCAGAACCACAACACAGCTGAGGGCTGATGCACCTCTGAGCCCATCGAGTCCCAGCCAGCCCAGCAGGGCCACCCAGAGCTGCTGCCAGCACCACATCCAGGCGGCTGCTGAACACCCATGTAAGACCTCACACCTCTCTGGGCAACCCGTGCTCAGCCACCCTGTCAATAAAGAAATGCTTCCTGAGATTGAGATGGAACTTCTTGTGTTCCTGTTGCAATTCAATGTGCAGGTTAACTAAACAAAGAACAGTGTTTACCACCACGTTCCCAAGAGCCACGTTTCAATTCGCACCCTGCCACTCGGTGTCCTGAGGGGTAAAGGTAAAACAGATCCCCACCCTTCAATCCGCTCCAAATATTTAAACACATTCCCTATCCAATTGCAACTCCAACCTTCTCATTAAGATATAAACCAAGAGTCATATGAATGCACAGCCATAGAAGACCCATTGGCCTGACACAGCTGACAGATCTCCTTTTGCAGTTACCACTTCACTTACTGAATTCCACGCTGCATTTACCCATGCTACAGAATTCTATCACTTAGCTACGTTCTAAGGGTCTGGGTAAGGAAATATTTGCAGTTAGGACCTTCTGATGTTTCATTTTGTGCTGTAATTTCTTTACACGCTGTTTCTGTTAAACCCTCTTCAATTACATTAATAGCCCTTCTAGGTAATTTTGCATTTGATGCACCCACCGTTTCAAATGCTTGATTAAAACCTGAGCTGCGAACACAACGAACTACTTGAAACACCATCAGAACACAAAGAACACTCAGCATTAATTCTATCATCTTCAAAGTTTCTTCGTCCTCCCAAAGAGGCCACAGCAGCTTCCTGAACATAAATGCTGTTTCTGTTTAATGCTGTGCAGCCCATGGAGCATAAATAATGCTCTCATGTGAGCAGATCCTGACTAGGGAGAGCAAAGATGTGATTTCTCACCAGTATAATGTCTTCAGTGCAGTATTATTTCCCATTACCAGTGAGATAATGATTTCACACAAATATTATACCACCACGTTTCCATGGAATTTAATTGACACTATCTGAAGGTGAATGATTTAGCACCGAGGTAAAAACAGTCAAAAAGAAAGAGCAAATAAAGCCTAAAAATACGAATAATAGCTGAAATGACTTCTTAAAATTAACTGCATTGCTTTGAAACTTCATTACTGATTTCCTGTCTTATGAAATGCGCCTTTAATGGCTCCATTTGTTTTTACAGCCAAGCTTCGGCTCTGTGAACTCCATCAGTGACACAGGAAGGAGCCTATGGCCAAGTTCACAGATTATCAGCTTGTTTTTGTGAACCTGAAATAGTTCATCCATGCTATCACAATACACACCACTGTACGCTGTGCTCTGCTGAGTCCCGGTGCTTTACAGCCTGTTTTCCCCAGCTGTATTCACAAGCAAGGAATCTGGGTGTGCACAGAGCTTATGCACAACCACACAGCGCACATCAAGCCGAGTGGATACCGGGCTGCCTCAATCAGCCCTCTGCAGCACTGGGTTTAATGAAGGTTTTATTGGTGTTCAGTCCAGACTGACAAAACTCGTTGTTTATCTAAAATATGTTGCAGCCACACCAGGAAGAACGGTCAAATTAAGTGTGAGTAAAGAACAGTCAAATTAAGTGTGAGTAAAGAGTCCCAGCACGCCGAGCAGTGGTTTACATGACCAGCAGCACGTTCCCTGTCTGACCTCACTGCTAATGAATCAAAATACACTCATGGAAGCCTAATCTGACATCAAGCTACAACACGCTCCATCCTCCCACTGGGAGCTACAGCCGGTTTGTGAGCAGCCAGCAAACCCTGCAGCTTCACAGAGCCAAGCAGAGGGATGGCAGCCTCTGCTTGTGGAGCAGCAGCACAGGGAAGTACTGCAGAGCAACCACCCGTGATGTTAATCACCCACATCAGAGTGCTTAATTTACTGTATGTCCCATTTGACTGTTAAGCTGGAGATAAGGTGGAACTCAGCATTCTCACGTGAGCCTTCAATGGAACCTCCTCAGTTTATTTCTTCCTCCCTTCTGAAATCACAAAACTCTGGGGGAAAAGAAAGGTATTTCTCTCCCAAGTTATGTGAATTCTGGCCATGCTCTAATGCAAATTATATTGTGATGAATGGATATACACATAACTCTTGTAGTTATTTATAAGGAAATTAACCACACTCCATGCTTACTGTTTTTCTGAAGGATTTCAGTATTTGTGAAAAAGTGGCAAAGTTTTTTCATAAGTTTAGTGGGAAACAGCATCCAGATCACGTTCTTAAGAGAAAAACCAGCTGAAATACCTCTGAGAGCCATTTCAAGCCAGGCCTCTGGTTAATGGAAATTGCACCTATTCCCCTTCATAAGGAGTTACACCTCCTGACGTTTCTTCTCTAAGAGCTAGGCTGACATTTTCCTGCCCAGGTAGAAATAACTGAATTAATTAAACTGCAGGGTATTTGCTCCCCATTTCTATTACATTGCAGCCAATTCAGCAGGACCCCAGTGCAGACAGTGGGAAGCCACAGCGTGCCAACCAGTCCAGGATCAGCGTCTAACGAGGTCTTATGCAGAAGCATTAAGTCGGTTCATAGGCAAGCCCTCCCAAATCCTGTTGCAAAACTGAAGCACCAACAGGCTGGCACCCGGCGTGCAGCCACCCTGCAAACATAGGCCTCTATTAAATAGAGAAATCCAGAGTATTTTCAGGTATGTGTAGGAATAAAACCAGCAAACAGCTGACTAGTCTGAGCCACGGGCAATCTGAATAAACTAAGAAATAGCAGTTCTTACAAAGAAGTAAAACATTAACAAGAAAAAAGAAAAGCAAGCTGTTCAGACTTCCACAGTGGTAATTATTAAGCAAGTTTTCCATGACAGAGCTAGGTGGGCTCCTGCCTAAGGTGGGACTGATCTCTTGTCAATATGTAACAGAGCTCTATAATGATTAAAATGGAGGAAGCATCCAGGATTCCCAAAGCAAGTAAGCTTTTTTGTGTTTTCTTTTTGGTGAACCCCACAGAGCAAAGATTCAGTTACCAGTTTTATTCCCAGGTCTTCTGCCCTTCGATTGAAGTGCTTGGAGATCTCTGAATGGAAGGCCTTAAACAGGCACAAATGAGACACAGAGCAAAATGAATAAGCGTCTAAACTCATTAGCCTGAAAAGGGTCACTGAAAAGCTTATATAATGGCAGAAAATGCACCTATAACACCAAAGCATTGTGGAGCGGCTGAACATCTGAAAGCAGGACTAAAGCCATGTGCAGCTGATTGGTTGCACTTGTTTTGTTCACTGAGCACAGATTACTGAGCATTTCCTCTCATACCTTGTGCTTACCACCTCCAGTAATCACATTGATTTTGCTAAGCCTTTATGCACTGACCCAGCAGCAAGATCTAAGTGGGCAGATCCACCAGCCCAGGCTGACAGCGCTCATCCCTTGTGGTTCCCATCTTACAGCTGATTAACGTGTTTCACAGAGTAACTGAATGTACCAGCAGGAAACAGCAGGGAAATATTGAAGTATAGAAGCGAAGATGGCAATTTATAAATGAAGCATCAATGCACTGAGTTAGAATCAGAGAATGGCCTGGGTTGAAAAGGACCACAGCGATCATCTCGTTTCAACCTCCTGCTATGTGCAGGGTGGCCAACCACCAGACCAGGCTGCCCAGAGCCACATCCAGCCTGGCCTTGAATGCCTGCAGGGATGGGGCATCCACAGCCTCCTTGGGCAACCTGTTCCAGTGCGTCACCACCCTCTGTGTGAAAAACTTCCTCCTAATATCCAACCTAAACCTCCCCTGTCTCAGTTTAAAACCATTCCCCCTTGTCCTATCACTACCCACCCTCATAAACAGCCGTTCCCCCTCCTGTTTATACGCTCCCTTCAAGCACTGCAAGGCCACAATGAGGTCTCCACAATGCAAACTTAAGCCATCATAACTGTTATTTAGCATACGAATATCCCTGAATAATTGGGTAAAAACACCCATTTTACACAGGTGGGCATAAACTGCGCTCCTTATCACAAGGTGTAACGTTACTATCACACAACAGCAGCGTTATGAGACGGCCGTAGTTTATTCCTTAATGCAATTCTCAGTGAGTGACAAGAGCTCAACCAACCCCTGCATTTGTTGTCAGTTCAACTTCATCGTAAACCCCGAAGGGATGGTTAATCATTGACACAATTTATTCGCCTCTTCACCTGGGGTGTCCTTAGCACTTACAACGAGACACACCGAAGCAGCTGTTTCAAACACGGTTAAAGTATCTGCCAGGTGAGAACCAGAGCCCACACGAAGCCCACGGATGCTCCATGTGAGTGTTATCCCGGGAACAAAAGGATGCAGCGAGCAGCTGACACAGATGCCGGATATAGAGGAAAATAGCTCACGTCAGCGGTATCGACTCAGCCACTGAATAAACTCATTCCCACAGTCACGCTCCTCCCCCTACCGTGCTGTATCCCCATCTTAGCTGTTCATGCCAGCCGCTGAATAAACTCAGTTCAACCACAACACAAACCCTCTCCACTCCCCTCAGCTCGCCCCGACCCCAGCTTCACCCCGTTCACCTCAGCCCCTACTGGCCCCAAGTCAGCCTAGGCCCTGAGATCCAGAGCTCCTCGGGCACCCAATCGCTCCCTCCCCACTCCTGGGGCTCAGCTCCCCCCACGCAGCCCAAACCCTCTCCCCCTCAGGCAGCCCGCCGCCCTGCCCGCCTCAGCGCCCTCTCCTCACAGCCCCTCCGGAAACCGCCGATTGGCCCCCGACGGCTCGCGCGGCCCCGCGCTCCTCCAATCGCAGCCCTGAGCGGGGGAAGGGGCTCCGGGCCCCGCCGCCGCCCCCCTCCTGCTCGCGCTTCGTTCCCACACGCCGGCCGGGGCCGCACTCACTGTTGAGGCCCGGTTCGGTTTGCGTCCCCTCAGCCGGCGGGTTGTTGTTGTTGTTGTGCTGCGGCGGCTCCTGAGGGCTGGACATGGCGGCGCAGGAGCGGCGGCTGAGGAGACGGAGAGCCGCTGGGGCAGGGACAACAACAACAAACCTGGACTCCGCTCCGGGCCCCGCCGCCCCGCCTCCTCGCTCTGCGCATGCGCGAACTGCGCTGTTCCCACCCTCCGCCGCTGCGCACGCGCCGCCCGCCCAGGGGCGCGTGCCGCGCAGCATGGCGCCCGCTGTACTTGCGCACGTACCGCTGCCGCCGCCCCCGCGCATGCGCTGTTTCGGAATCGGAGCGCTACGCCTGCGGACGAGTGCGCGTGCGCCGTGGGGGGGCGGGAAGAGCGGGCTATGAGGGGAAAGGCGCGGACCATCAGGGAAGCGGGCAGAGGCACAACCCTCACGCACAGAGTAACTGGAAAACGAGCCCCCGCAGCGCTGTCGCGCCTCTGCCCCTCACTGATCTTTTAAAAGAGAGAAGTGATTGCATTTCCCACTATTCCAAGCCTTACCGGATCCCGTTCCACCATTCACAGCCCAATGCTGTCAGCCTACACCACTTCAGCCACCCAGGGTCCGGCTTTGCTGCGTTCCCCGTGAAGGACTGCAGTATGTCCTCCTCCCCGAGCACGGCTGCTGTGAGGTAAGCAGTCAAACCCGCACAGCCAAAGTGTGATTCTCCAAAACCTCTCCCCCCACTCAGCCATTTTGGTTTTGCCTCAAATAATTTAAAGCCAACGAAACTAGTAGGTCCACAAAACATAATTAACTGAATTTTTAAGACTTTAGCGAAATAAACCTCTCCTCTAAGACCTAGCCTAAGTCAGTAAAGTGCAGCACAGTTTACTTAAATGGTGGAGAGTTAAGAGAGGAGAGGGCACCTATGTAACAAAACTGGACTTGTTCTTAGCTATAAAAAGTGAAATTATTTGTCTGTGCACCCGTTTCCTCTCAATATGAAAATGAGAGGCAACCTCAGGCTATTTATGCACCTACTGCTGTACTGTGAACAAGAATAACGCTGAATCTCCAGGGAAAATAGACCTGAAAATGCAATGAAATACTTAAAATGCAATGAAATACAAGTGCCAGCACGTAACTTACCTTGCTGAGGTTTCTTCTGTTACAAGAGTAGCTTCTACATCAATAATGTATTCTAAGTAGCTAACGTGAAACAACCATATATAGAACATAAAGTTTTTCTAAATCACTTGACTTTTAAAATAACAGGCAATATCATCTTGAAGATCAAGCATATAAATGCCTGAAGGCAGAGCCAGTTTCCATAGATACTTTGTATTGCAGATAGCAGAACTTTTACAGGATTATTCTGCTTCTAATCTCCTTTTTCATTGGGACTCTCTTGGAGAATGATCCAGCAAGACTAACTTCTCCACAGATTATTTAACTAGCCTTCATTTCTCAGTAAATCAGTTTTACTACCTTCATTCCATGTGACATCACCTAAACTCCAAGGTCTGTTTTGAGACCTAAAGTATCTCTGATGGAACTCTGTAACCAATCCCATCCCAAATTTATACAGCGTTTTACTTCCCAACAGCACTGATGGAGCCCTTCACACAAAACCATTCCCATCAGCAGCCTCAAGAATATAAACAGGGGCAGGGGATCATTGGTTTGTGTGATAGTACTGCTATCAAAGACCGAAACAAATTCAAGCAGACCTATTTACATTAATGTTTTCCTTTATCTCCTCATTACTCAGCAAAAAGATGACTTTTTATCAGGACTTTATAAGGACTAGGGAGTGTACAACTGTCACAGTTATCCCATACTAGATTATCACTAGCAAATATTTTTCTTCATTTTCTCATCTATGCTATGTTGACTAGCATCCAAATACTGATGTGTGGACATTATAAATCTGCCTTACGTGACACTGATCTTTCCTACCAAACTGGCTGTATGTGCTTACATGTCCGTACCAAATGTCTGATGTGAAAAATCTGGGTGCCCCTCAGTTATAGCTGGTACAGAATTTGCTTTATGTTATGAAAAGGTGGCGGCAATTTAACTGTTCTAATAAAACATCCCTTCACAGGTAGAAGGGCCACAGATGTGTTCTAGATTAGAAGCAGAAAAATAAGCTACTTACTATTCTGAACAGAGCCCCATCCCACTTTGCAATCCTAACAATCCCAGGCTAACATCAAGCATCATTTGTCATCTCCATCATTCAGGAAGCATTTGCCATAATGCTTGTGGCATGAATATTTATCAGCAAAGTGGGACTATTAAAATTTCTGAGTCAGACAAATTAATCGAGATTACAGAGTGAGTCAATGCAGAGCCAGAAATAGCATTCAGAAGTCCTGACTTTCAGACCTGTTCTCTAACCACTACACAGGTTCCTTAAGGCAGTTGGATGACGTAATTCATGCTTATAAAGTAATTGAATCCTCAGATGGAAAATGCTATGACGATAGCTAAAGTGGAGGGACAAAAAGCCACGTGATCATAGAAGAGGAACAGTGGCTGTAAACTTCTGGGAAAGGCCTTTTGTGCAAGAAAAAGGTTTTTCTTATAGAAAGCCTATCAGTCAATTCGAGTCAAACGCATAACAAGCTACCTGATAATCTCTCAAGAGCTGCCAAACTAATTGCAGTTTTATGCTCACAGCTCCAAGGTGTTTTTTGTCCACCCACCTCTTTGGTAACATTTTGCCTCCTAGTGGAGTACACCAATATAGAAGCACCTGCTTTTTCTTGTGAAAGAAAAATAGATGAATTGTTTGCAAAAGGCAGAGACTGTTAGAATTCAGAGGAAGACAGTACAGAAAATCCATGCTGCTTCTTGGTTCTGAGCTGTATTGCACCAGAAAGAAACGCCTGCTGTTTCTGTTCCAGCCACTACTGTGACTTCTACCGTTATATCCTTTCTCTACAAACCCAAACCTTCTATACCAGGTTAAATAAGGTATTTGCTGGGAGCAAACAATAGAAACTATTCAAGACACCGGTAGTCATTACGCAGCAACCTCGGTTCCAGCAGACCTCTCCCCACCTCAATTCTCTACTTCAATAGTCCAACTTGCAACCGCTAATTATGTGGGAAAGGGCAAAAGGAAACACCTCCTACTGCTCAGTCTAAGTCAGAAGTTATGGTGGGAATGCCAGAGATGAAGAAATGAAGACACAAAATCCAGTGCACAGGAAGTTACTGCTTCTAGCTATGACACCCCTGTGACCGCCCAATTCCAGAGCAGAGAACAATCAGCCAGCCTTCCAACAGGCAGCAGCCTCTCTCCAGTGGACAAAGGTACCAGTTCCTGCTCATCAACACCAGCGTTTCCAAGGTAGGCTGAGAAAAAAAGAGAAATATATTTAAATTTAGGACAACTGAATGAAAACTACAGCCCTGCCCTAACAGAACATTGAGCAAGGAGGAGGATGTTGCCACATTCAACACATTTGATGGCATTAGCTACTCCTCACCAAAAAAGCAGCAAAGGGACTTCAGCCACGGAGCTTGCCTGCACCTCAGCCCTGTACCACTCAGATAACAACAGGCTGCACGTTAATTGCTGGCAGTATCACTGTGGTCTGAAGTATGGCTGCCATTCCGCAAACATTAACCACCTAAGTGGTACTGTGAGTAATCTGGTAGTATCAAAGCCTTCAAGACAGACACAAGGGAAGGGATCAGAACTTCTGCGTTTGGTTCAGTATTTGAGGGCTGAGAACTGAACAGCTGCACTGGGAACTGAGAGAAAGCACTAGAACAGAGCAGCTGCTTTCCTCTACGTGATGGAGGAGGGCAGGATTGCCTTAACACCCACCCACCCTGTCTGGCAAGCTCTCCAGGCTAAGGCCCAGAAATAACAACACAGAACCTAGCAAGAAGGGGTACTACTCAACATGCAGTAAGAAGGATGAGTAATTTCAAAAATGCCTGTAAGTAGAGAAAAGGGATGGGAAGAAAGATAAAAAGCAACCTGACAAGATGTATTCTATGCATACTTTTATTAATAAAATATAAGATTTACAGCATATGTCAATGGACAGTGTGTTTAGAGAAGTATCTAGTTGGATAGCATGACACCAAAGGCAGTAGCTGGTTTTGTTGAGGGTAGGTTAAACCTCAAGCGACATGCCAGAGATCACCACTACTGCTGAAAACAAAAGGATTTCCCAAGACTAGCTTTAAAATTCCTGAAACCCAACAAGCACAGCTGAGGTCCAAGAGGCAGTTCTGCTTGAGTGTAGTATTGCTAGAAGGCTGCACTTTCATCTATGCGACATCTACGCGTTCGCTTCTGTCTTTGCATCCCCACTGCTGTGTCTGTGCAGCTTTTCGTGTGTTCAGTGCACCGTTCAGGGTATGCAGGTACACAAGTAAAAGCAGCAATCTTGCTCTCACAAACCTCAGCATTCCCAGGATAAACAATTAAACCTTCTTTGCGAAAACGGAGATGAATCTTTACCAGCTCTGTTGCTGAAGCAGTGCCCGATTTCCTCTTTGCCCTTGCGATAAGGTAACGAATCAGTGTTGGGCCTGATCCCTGAAACACCTCTATGGACGACAACCAACGAGCTTCCTTAACTGCTAGCAAGTCTTATTCACCCACTGGAAAACAGCTGCTGTTCCTGGGGCAGTTACTCTTTGTTAAAAAGAAAATAAAAAACCCAACAAGGCTAACAGGTGAAATATGGTAAAATCCTTACAAAGGCTCATGGTCAGGCATGCATGTTACAAGACAAATACTGTATTTAAGAGAACCAGATCTAATATTATAATCTTTACATTTTCAAACCACTGCACAAGGACTTAAAGAAATTAAAGTATGGTCGCAAGTGTAGTCTTGTTAACAATCTCTAACCCAGCCATAATTTTACAGCAGAAACAGTATCTTAGTTGATCAAATAATAGAGGCATTATCATAACCATCTATAACTAAGCCATAGAAATAATTTAAATCTAGGTAACTGAAAAGTGAAAGTCCTCCAAGTCAAGGTGAGTTCACTACGACTCTAAGCTCCATTCTGAACACCCCCTGAAGGAAGAGTAAACCTAAAAGCACGATTAGCAAAAATATCTGGAGGTAAAAACTCATGAGCCTTATAAAGCATCAGTATCTAGTTCATCTTTGGATAAGCCTTATTTGCTGAAGAGTTTAAATCTCTCACATAGCTATGAACACTTATTTCATGCAGCTTCTGTACTCCACGTATTTTCTGATCATTGCACCGTTTAACATCTCTGTGAGTGCAATAACTTTGCAAAGCCAAAAGCCAGAAGAAACACTTGCATGGTAAAACTACATTTCCACTCAGTTACCGATAGCAATAAGATACAGAAAATAGAGCATCTCAGAATGCAGTGTAGTAGTTATCTATGTAATCACTTGTTATTTTGAACTACATAACATCGTACTGCTAGACAAGAATTCAAACAACTCGTTAAAAAACCACAGGGGACTTTGTACTCTAAACAAGGCATTAAAGGTATTGTATCCTAAAACAAGGCATTAAAGGAACCAGGATGAAACGAAACATTAAAAAGTGAGTCCCGTCGTGTAGATTTTAAACCTGCAAATCCTATTCCTGTTCCAGCTGAAGCAACAGGTTAAGAAAAAAAGAGCTTTTAAGGATCCTGGAACAGTACCTGGTCTGTTCAGATCATGGCAAATCTGACAGCAGTTCATGATTTTGAAATGAAAGTGGTCAACACATCCTAAGGCTGGTATTGTTGTCATTCAAGGGTGAATGCGGATACTCGTGAAATCCCTCCCTCTCTTCGTTCCCATTAAAAATAATTAATACTGGTTAAAATCATTACAAAAAACATCATTTTATTTTCATGCATCTAAGGTAAAACACAGAGTATTTGTATAAAGAGGTAGATTAAAAAAAGAAAACAGATTCTCCATTCTTTGTCACTTTTATTCAGTAGTTTTTTTTTCTCCTTATTTTCTCTTTTTTTTCTTGGTGCCAGACATGGCAAGGAGTGATTACAGTCAACTGCTTATTAAAACATTTGTTGCAACACAGACCCCCTTTACCACTGACCCCAAACGGACCCATCTCATGTGCTTTATTTTGTGGTTTTTTGTTTTTTTTCCTCTATACACCACCACCAGGGCGAGGTGGAGGGGGATGGAAGGGAAAGGGGGAGTCCAGGAAGCCAGAAGGAGGAATGCTACAAGCCACAGCAAGAATGAGCTGTATTTAATAAAAAAAGGGGGCCACAAATGATACAGTAATGAGGTTACACAATTAAATCCCATAGCATGATTGAAGGCTTTCCCTGTGTTTGACGTCATCACAATGGAAGGCATAAAAAGTGGAGTAAACCGATGTTGATACAGTCCAATCTAGTCCATTAGGCAAGATGGTGCAAGTAGTCATTTAAATTAAAAAGTGCCCTATCCTCACCTAAATGGCTAGCAGACATGGAGAACTCAGTGACACATCAGCAGAGCTTTCTCCATGTAGCTATAAAAGTGTGTTGTCATATGGCACATTTTTAAACACTGGAAAGGGGTGCCATAATGGACCTCTCATTCTCTTTCGTTTACAGGTACAAATGCTAGATTCAACTATTTCAACTATGCAGGAAGTGGACTCTTCAGTTAGGAATGCCAACCCTAATTCATTTTGTCTTGAAATATATACAAGTTGTTTGTAGTAGCTACAGCAATGATGTTCTCCTTAGGATGCCAGGCCGTGTGTAGGATCTTCTTGTTGAAGTCTAAGCTGTCAACACTAATTTCATCCTTCTTTCTCTTACCACTCGCACACACTTTGCGTGGCTTCAGAACCGTGCGGGGTTTGTTGTTCTCCCGTGACGCCTCTAAGGTGATGTCTCGTTTTGTGTTTCTGTCAAACATTCTGAAGAAGTTGTTGTAAGATCCTGTCATGACAATGCTGCACAGAAGGCGGAGGAAAGAAGGAAAAGTTCAACTGAAAGTCATTCCAATTCCACATCTATTTAACTAAGGCAATGCTCAATAATCCAGTGCTACAAGATCAGTTGATTAAAAGCTAACATACATGTGTTAAAGTCTATTTATCTCAAATACTTGGACAGTAATTACAAAAATAGCACCCAAGCCAGTCCAGGAATAAAAGCAAATACATTTGAGGCTTCAGGCTGTCTGCTTGTTTCAATGCCAGCTTGGAAAAGCCCTACGTACGTGTAGAGAAGCATTCAGCTCACCTGTCCGATCCATTCCAGCAGCATTCAAATTTGTCAAAAATGCAATCGTTTTCATACAGTGAACAAAGTTTACTTCTGAGGTATTCGTGCACCTGGGAAAAGGTTAGAACAATTAATACTGAGCATGACATGCCTGTAAAATAACCCCTACAGCAGCGTCTGGTAAACCTGGCTGCTTCCTGCAAGTCCTGTTTTGGTGACCCATCACCTTCCTATGGATGGTGAAGAGGATCCCTTCAAAAACTTTCTTATAAAAGTAGCTTGGAAATGCAGCAAGTGTCAGTGCTGGCTGAAAACCTCCTCTACAAAGCAAAGGTTCTACCTGCATGTGCTCCAGGAGGTAACAGGACACTACGAAATCAACTGAAGACTAAGAGATGAGCTATCTCACAGCTGGAAATTTCCCTTCCTGTATTTCCACTGTATAAGAGGGACATTTTCACACCAAAACATGGTTTGAGGTTCTGCCATCAGCCTGCAAATAGCAAAGTCCTTCAGCACACACGTGGAACCCGCTCATCTCACCGATGCTCTGCCTGGCCAGCCATTTGCAGACACATCTAACAGCTACACCAGGACTAGCAGTAGGACCATCAAGTGTCCATCAGTGTTTCAACCAAATACCTGGTATGTTTCCACAGGTCTGTTCTCCATATTTAAATCCCAGATCTTCACTGACAGATAATCTCTAGTCATCATGTAACGACCACTATGGCTAAATTTGACATCAGATATGGAAGAGATGATTTCAGAGAAAAATGATCTGTTGCTAGGATCTTCTGGTTCTTCAAACACTGCAAAGAAATAAAGCAGGCATTTCAAGAGGTAAGCTTCTATCTCTCCCAATACACCCAAATACACCCAAATGAGGTTCTTTCTTTCCTTCTTTCAAGCACAATACACTTGCCATGTTGGGCTATGATCCCTTATGTAAAACTCTTCCAAAGCTTCATGTAATTGCTATATTTGGAAACACTCTGAAGTGTTTTATTGTCACTGCAAATCAAGTTTAACTTCTAAGCTTGGTAGTATTTGGAGGCTTCATTCACACATGTGAGATTTCTGGATTCAAGTGCAGAACAAACAGCTCAGCAGCTCCAATACTCATCAAATCTGCAGGAAGTTATTCCTAGCCCTGCTGTCTGGGCAGACTCCTCAGCTTAAGCTGCTAATAACTGTATTCACTACTTTTATTCTACCAAATAGGAATCTAATTTTAAGACTCATTTAGATTTTTGGTTTTCCATCTACCAAAGATACTACAGCAATCCTATCTAAAAACGTATCACACACCATTTACTGCTCAGCATTTTAACACTACTCCCTGTTGGCCATTTTAATACATGCTTACTGAGCGCTCAGTTTCGTCTAGCAGCAAAATACCACAGTCCACAAAAGGTAAATGCTGCAGGCCAGAACTTACATTTCGAATGTCTGTCACAGAGTGCTGATGCTCTCATATCACACAGACGAATCGTTCCTTTACTGCTGCTGTATACAAATGTATTACAGCTGTTTGGGTGGAACTCTGCAGCTGTTATCACCTCTGTCAGCTCCTCCATGTTGGCAGGCTTAATATCTACAATATCTAAACCATTTTGTTAAGGAATTTCCTCCAGTTTCCACAACATATTTTTCAGTTTAAAGGTATTCAACAATTCATCAAAATACATCTGAAACAGCCAAACAGAATTAAAACAAGCCAACAGAAACACAAAAGGAAGATAATGCTGGAGAGCTGGATGCAGGACAACACTTCGAAGCCAAAGCCATGCTACACAAACACTTCTCATGAAATATAAAACCTTTTTATACACATACAGACCATACAAAACAATGCAGAAAAGATACTAAAACTTCTGTCTGTAATTTCTAGGTGCCACAAATTAATCCGCAGGTCATCTGCAGACAGGTACGTTTCATAATCGCTATTAATGGAGATGGAATTGATGTGATACGTGTGAGCATTGGCGAATATTCTTCGTGGACTAGCTTCAACCATGAGGTCCATGGGCCTAAATACTGGCACCTGTAAAATACATAGCAAGGAAAGTTTGAATTGAAGATGCACTGCAGACATTAGCACAGTCCTTCAATACACCAAAGCTCATTAAATCATCTAAGTAACTGTGTCTGCAAAACAGCAGGCACAGAAATAGAGTTCCACCTGGCAACACCCAGAGCATCGCAGAACATGTGAACCATCTGATGGGGCTCTCAACCACTAGGCCACATGAGCTCAGGGAAGAGAATGCCTCTCAAATGCACGTTCACCTGGCCTCAAATGGAAACAGAGACAGCCAATCCATGGAGGGAACCACTCACCCGTAGTGTTGTAACTGTAGTAGGATCCCTATACCGTCCATCTTCTTCCTTTAAGTTATAGCCCTCAGGTCTTTTGTCCCTTTCGCTGATTTTCCATAACTTTATTGTTTTATCTGAAATTAAACAGCCACAGTTGCAAATCAAAGCTCCAGCCATGACACCGGCCTTCACAGCTGATGCACTTTAACACAAAGCCTTCAAACAAGACCAGACCACCCACGCACACCAAGAAGACAAAAAACACTCGGAGATAAGGAATTCATTTAGATGTAAGTTTTGCTTCATCTCAAAATTACACAAAGAAAACAAGACAGGATAAGAAGCATTAAAAAGACCTCCTCCACAGTTTGTTCTTTGAAGAAAGTTAGAGCAAGTTTCAGTTGGGATTGTTATGAGTGACTGATGGCAGTTCTACGCACCCCAACAGCCAACCCGTGCAACAACAGGTTATGCAAAATAATACTGAGTCATCACTTACCATTTGTAGACAATAAAAACTGAGCAGCATTTTTCTGGGGTAACCACCTAATTTTGTTGATCTTCTCTTCAATTTCTAAACTTTTCAAGTAGTCAAACTCTGGTTCATGGCTTTGAAAGGTACTGTAAACATTGTATTCTCCCCTACTGTGAGACTGGGTTTTGTTCTAAAAAGAGAATTAAATGATCAGGATAGGTATGCAACGTACAAAATGCTTTGCAAGGCTGTAGAGAGAAGCCAGAACTAGATATTTACGCAGCAACATACACAGGCACACTGCTAATTAACACAAAAGCTGGATGAGACTTCTACACTCCACCACTGCCTGCGCCAGGTTTGCTGCAAGGATCCTTTGGTGTAAAGTCTGCCTTATTTTAACAAGCCTGCAGATCAGACTAAAGAAGGATCATCTCTACTGCAAGGACTCCAGTTTTCATTAGCTTAAAGACAAGTCTATCATTCCCTCATCATTAATTCTCCCACCTTTTGTTTAAGGAGGATATTTCCTCCAGAGAAACAGCCACCTGTAAGGCAAATCTATTCAGCGCTACATTCAGCTTGTTTGGCACCATGACATTCCTCCATGTCACCCCTACAACCAGCTCTGCTATCCTGCTGAATAACGTCCACATTCCCTGAAGACTTTTCAGTTGTTTCAGAAGTTTTTCCTCCCTCCTCATTCTGAAGGGGGGAAAAAAAACCCAACCTCTCTGATGAATCCATCCTTGCTAGTCCAAGTCACAGCTGCAGCTGGCCTGTTAAGGACAGCGGGACTGCCTGGAACACTGAAAAAACTTCAAACTTGAAATAATTCCTCATCTTTCTAAAAGCTGTGTTTCAGACAGGGGCTTTCTAGCTCTAATACTGCACTGCAGGAATGGAACCTAACACTTCCTCCAGTGGGTGACAGAACTGGAATCCTTCCTGTTCCACCCCTTTCGAGAGGTTGCACCATCAGATGCCTTTCCTATGAGGTGCTCTTGACTAGAGACTTCCCTTCTCCTGTGCATCTCATGTCCATCCATTCATTTAACCCCTAAAACAAGCTTCTCCATTTGTCCTATTTGTCACATTCCTTGCCATGTTGTCTCTTGCTTCACACCCCTACCTAAAATGGTTGCCAGGAATTCTTAATTTTTTCCAATGTGCTTATGGAGGGGAAAGAAAAATGGAAGAAATGCCTTAGAAGAAGGACTTGGCACTAGAATATTGTACCACACCTATCAATTAGACTGGCTTTCCCACCCTAGAGAACAGAAGAAACTTTGTTCCAAGTTTCAGTTAGACCCAACAAATTAAGCAGGGTCACCGCATTCAATGGGCAACTTCTAAAGTCAACCTACTGAGCTTTAGGAAATGCTGGCCACGACTGAGTGACCTTTCTTCCATTCCATACTTACCACAGTGATTTACTCTTGAACACACCTCCTGTGTATTCTGTTCAAACTCTACAGAACTAGAATATGTCAAATCAGCAATGCATGAAATCCATCCTTGGGATTAAAAGCAAAATTTAAACCAACAGATCGTCTCATGGCACTCTTAAGAATCAAAACAAGGAGAGGTGTTGGCCCAAGAGCCTTATGTGGGATTCCAATTTCAGCAATTGCAGGCTGCCTACGCAAATTCCGCCTTCGGTTTCAATTAGATACAGCATTCATTTCCTGCCTCTGAGTTATGTAAAGTCACTTGCTTCACTACACAGAATGGCTGCCACGTTCCAGCCCAGAGATGGCAGCAGCTCGGCAGTGGGCGAAGTTGCACAAGTCTGTGAAAGTCAAGAGCTTGTGTTTTCAGAGCCTGCCTTCCTGAATACGTGGTTTGTAATGCATTCTGATGAGAGATGGTACTTAAATCCAACCAAAAGATTTAAAACCATGCTCTTGTAGACAGTCTCAGATTCAACTTGCCCTGGCCAGTTAGCTACTTCAGCCTTAAAGGACTTTCAAGTAAAAGGATCTGTAAAGTACATGAGCAAACTAAAACCCCAAGAGTTTATGCCTGCCTACAAAGCACACAGTAAGGACGCCCCACGTGCTGCCTTCATCACAAGCTCTGGCCAAAGCTTAGAGAGGTTAGTCAGCCAGGAGTACCCCACTAGATGGCACCAACTGACCACAGTGATTTATTAGACAAGTCACAGCACTCCAACTGCCTGCATACCTGCAGCAGAAAGCAACTCTCTCTGGGGAACTGTGGTTTTTACATTGTAATGGCATGAAACAGTAAGGAAAGAAGTACCAGCACGACCTTTCCAGACAGTGAGATGGCAGAGTGCTTTTCTCAAAGTGCCTCTTCCCCCTTCAGTAAATTCTCATCAGGTCAACTTCTAACTACAGACCTCAAATACGCCACCTCAGCTTTCCCACTGTCAAGATAAGAGTGGAGACCCTTTCCTGGCATCGCAAGAGTTGTCACCAGAACTCCACAAAGACCAAAAGAGCAAGTATAAAATGGAAAAATACCCTTCCTTCTGCAATGTAAAGCAGTTAGGTTACAGCTCCCTGTACTGGGAGAGCTTTTGCTTGGTTTTGTGTTGGGTTGTTGGTTGGTTCTTTGTTTTCTTCATCTCCCACCCATTTGTTTTCAATTCTTCTTAAAACATCACCATCTTTCATATACAAGAGATGGGTTCCATTTTTAGCAGGTTTTTCCCCTCTCTAATTTTAGTATTAGCTCAGCTATTCACTGCATAAAGCTGGCAGCACAAAATCTAGCTTCAAGCTTCCCTCCTAACATTTCCACACAAAAATAATAAGTAGAGGAAAAATATTTAGTCATCTCTATTGATAAAAGCAGATTGCTTTGTCAGGTAGATTAATAACAAACCTAACTAATGCTCATATGCAAATACTGATTGCTTATTTTAACACTGGTATGCTAACTTCCAGTACTAGAGAGATGCCAGAGATTTAGCGAGCTGTGATCTCTGAAGATCAGATAATAACAAATAGATTTAGCATTATTTTGCTGGGAAATAGAAGCAAGTCTGTGCTGGACATTACTTCCTAACTCAGGTCTTAGAGTGCTTGTGCATAAACATCTGAAAGCTATTTAAGCACACGTGTAAAGAAACAAGCTTACGTTCTAAAAGAAGAGATGGAGGAATTCTGTACCTGATGCAGAGATGGGATGCATCAGAGCAAGCATCTCACGGGGGGACAAAAAGCTGTAGTCAGTATATTCACAGCACAAAAGCAGACGTAAATGCATTGAGTGCAGCAACCCACACTGTTCATATTCAGAAGGAATAATGCAGACCCACCCACAAATACCTACTGAGGAGAAAGCATCTGTTAAGGACTGGTGATTATAAGATCAACTAGGAGTCAAAGTAAAGGCTACTTTCCTTCCATGTTTTCCATGGCTGTACTTTAAGCTGTACAATAAATACTACCAACAAACACTGTCCTGTATGACCAGCAGAGCAGCTGGTCAGGTTAACAGCTAACTGCAGATGGGAACAAAATAACTGCAGACATGGAGAGAAAACACCTCCAGTCCCACAGCAGCACGAGGAAGCAGCCTAGCAGCTCTAAAGGAAGATTCCCTCTAGCACTAAGACTCGCATGAGATACATTTTAGCTAGCATGACATCCTAGATCTTGGTAAGAAATCAGTGTTGGCAGAACCTTCAACTATTTTACCTGCTTGATAGCATAACAGAAAAGGCCATCTTAGGTCACAGCCACAAATACATGTAGGGGCAGTTCTTATTTCCCCAGCTACAGTGAGATCTGAAATAATCATCGCAGCCAAGCAGAGCACTGTAAGGGGATGAGTTTCAGCCTCCACAGGGTCTTCATGTGTCCTCCCCTTCCTTCCCCCACAACTTTAAACAAGGTCTAAACCGCAGCGGAAGGCCACAACCTTAAAATTCAACTCACTGCTAACACTGTCACAGCTTTCAGCAACTCCTTTACTCTTAAATTTCATTATCTTTCCATCATTTATTACACAAACACACACTTTCCATGAAGCATGCCGTAAAAGCACACACCTTGCCTTTAAAAAGAGTGAATGGAAACAGAGGTAAGCATGACATTTAGTTTAATTAAGCACTCACCTCCTGCTCCTGTTGAAAGATGACGACTCGCCCTCCTTTGTCTCCTGTTGCTAACAACTCTCCAGAATGGTTAAATTCTACCGTGGAAATTATATCCGCTGTATAGGAAAGGAAAGAAAGCCCACAGGTTAATCGTGCCTGTGTACCAAATGGCAAAGAAAGCTGTGACTACAGGTAAAAAAAACCAGCAGTCTATGTGAATAAAGCAACTGAAGTATGAAATACGGCTAGGAGCTCCTTTAAGCACACAGAAGCTATTTGGTTTCAAATGTGTAACTTCTACAATTGCCAGATCAGTGAGTTGAGGATTTCTGTAGTTACATCTCAGAACTGTTAGGAAAGTAATGTTAAGTACAGAAGCAGATTTCCAGCACATACTGCAACACCGGTGAGAATCTGTGCATACAGGTACTGCTGCATTTCCTCCCTTCTCACCAAGGAATGGGACACGAGCAGCACCATCAGACTGCACAGCTGCTCTTTGATGGAGGGCTGTAAACCCCTGAGAACTTCGGGGAAAAGCTACCAGGGCGGAGACGGTCAGACCTGAACATGTAAGGAATGCAAGGATGTGGGACAAGCAGCGAGAGTAGGATCTAAGTTTAACACAATGACTCAAAAACCTGAATACCTTTTCTGGATGAGCAAGCTTTACATTACCACCTATTTTTATGCAGAGTGCTAAAATTAAATGGCAGATATACATAGACAAAAGTAGTAATATCTAACATGGAATTCATCTTGTTTGTGAAGCAAAAAGATAGGAGGATTAAGGACAACGTTCCAGCTCAAGCACAACAACCCGTGCTCTCAAACACACCCACCCCACCGTACTTCCCAATGCTAGAATCAGAAGCTGGACCACCTTTTGAACCACATCGCACTGCTGCTGCGCTGCATTAAACTACATAAACCCAGCTTCCTGCAGGAGGTACCCAAGGTTTTTACACATGCAATTCAGGCTGTTGCACTTCCATGCCAGTCTATGGCAGACAAGCAATGTGCCCATCTTTCCTACTGGGCAGTTTCTTCATTATTGTTTTAGAGCTAAAAAAAAGAAGTCCAGTATCTGCTCTACGAACTGCAAGCCGCTGCGCAACGTCAGCTCACAGCTCTTAAGGCAGCATGTTGAAGAAGTGAAACACGTGAGATTTTCCCCTTATTTAATAAGAAAATGAAACTTACATCATTCTCCAGCTGCCTTCAACACGTGGGCAGCGGCCTCTGAGGACATCAGCAAGCTGCTCTTTAATAACTGCATTACACAGCAGCTTCCAGCACCCTGCGTATCTGTCTGGGAGCTGCACAAAGCAAACGCAGCCCAGACAAGCAGGCCAAACCCCACTGCAAAATCCTCCGAGGTAAAAGATGCAGAGTCAGAA
Source organism: Pavo muticus (assembly GCA_016647715.1). Classification (NCBI taxonomy): domain Eukaryota; kingdom Metazoa; phylum Chordata; class Aves; order Galliformes; family Phasianidae; genus Pavo; species Pavo muticus. The sequence goes on from JACDJE010000304.1 coordinate 90,261, forward strand.
GCTTGGCATGAAGCTCAGCGGTGTTTGCTAATACACAGCACAGCGTGCCACGTCACGAGGCACGAACAGGAGCCTACCTTCACTGCCACAACTATGTGGCATTGCTGAAACAAACAGGCTGAACTTTCTCAAGAGCACTGTGTTAAGAACAGATGTGATACAAACTTGTGTGTAGGTAAACTGAGATCCAGATCACTCGTGGTGCAAAGCCTTGGTCTGAGTGCACACCAGTACGCATGGCTTTTTTGCCTACTGCTATTTGGTCCATTCATTCATACGCTTGGGGACAAGAAGTGATTTCTCATGTAAGACTTGAGACTGCACAGCACTTAAATGAAGATGTGCCATTCAGCATCTTCCTTCCACATCTGGACAGTATGCAGAAAGAAGGGCAAACCAGGCTAATTTTGGCTATACCACACAGTGCAAACCTCTATGCTGTGATCCTCTGACATGAGACCTTAAGGGAGGCATCGATTACATCAGGAAAAATAACCCACCTCTTAATGCAGACAAGTTTACAAACAATTACCATTCTGAAAAGCATTCAGAAACAACACTGCCAGTCTTCACACTGATAACCCAGCACTTCATCATCAGATTTAAGCATGCACATGGAAGGAGGGCAAAAATTCTCTTTGAAATCTAGCATATACGTCTAAGAACATATCCACCACATCACTTTTTTGATATAATTTACTAGAAGGTTTTGCAAGGTCAAAAGCCTCAAGTTTGAAGCCTTGCAATCTATAGCAAGAACAGCCAGAAAGTTTAAATGCACCTTTTGCATTTATTTTAAGATCAGCCAAGCTTGAGATCAGCCATCTGCGAGTTGATGCAACTCCTGCTTTGTCCGGAGGCTCAGGAACCTCCAGCCAACTTCCAATGCTCGCATCCCCTGCCCTCCAAAAAGCACAGCAGGCTCAGAGTGCTGACATGACTCCCGTGATCTATGCAAAAGATATCTGCAAGTACTTGGACCAAATGTAGTATTTAATGCAAAAAAATGCATTCCTTTTATCAGTCATTGCAACAGGAAAAGTAATTTTCTAAGCTCAAGATAAACCTATAGAATTCTACGTGCCTTTACTGTAGGCTTGGGCTGCTCCTTCTCCAAGGACAAAACAAACGAAGGAGGCAGAGGAAGGCTGCTCACAGCAGCCCCACAGCAGGGCTGAGATGCGTATTTATCCAAAGTCAGCGCTGAAGAGCAAAGCAGCCAATCATGCATTTTAAATCCAATAACTCACCGTTAAGGCTATCGCATTCCCATACCTTGCTCAAAGACAGAGACAGACATCAAGGCACTGGTGTTGAACTGGGCGGATTTAATGGTGTTTGAGAATTGACAGGGGAAGCATCTCATCTTCCGCAGCGCACCGATCCGCCTGTGTATTTTCATCTGTATTAACACCCTTGTTGCCAGATAAAATCAATGTTATCCTTTGCTTTTCAAACAGTAGCTGTAATTCCCATGACAGTTACGTGTAGGGTTGGTTTCAGTCTTTCGATGCTGCAACGGGCAGAGCATGTCCAGATCGCACTGCCTGCTCCCTGCCTCCTCCCTGCTGCGATGCTGTTTTTCGTTGCTGTCTCTAGGTGGGAGTCGTGCAAACACAAAGGGCTGCTCTCACTGCCCAGGAGCCTCCACTCGATCCCTACACCAACAGCTCGAGGGGGAAACACCCCAGGGAGCAGATGCATGCGGTGCCCTGCTAACACCAATGGCTTTTGGAAATGGATGCGTTCCACATTTACTGCTGATGTCACCTGAACGCCCTCCCCTTCAAACACCAGACTGTCAAAGAGAAAAAACCACCACAACCTTATCTGATAACCACATCCCCACACAATGCAGCTCCATCAGCACTCTGTGTTAAGAGACTTACATGGGTTACCAGTTACGAGTACACACGCAGTACCCAAACCCTGAGGGATGTTTCTCCTCCCCACAAGCATCTTAAGACATCTCTGACACCATGACATTTCAACTGCTGCAATTTTGGAATGCAACAGCACAGCATCAAGCACACAGGATGAAGACATCCCTCTAACAAGACCAAAAAGCAGGACAGAAAAGTCTATTCACTGTACAGTGCTCCTCCAACACCGATACTGAGTTTACTCACTTGGGTAATGCGGGACAGACAGCTCAGGGCTTACCACAGTGCTCATAACTGCATCTTTGCGTGGATGAACACAGCTTCATCTAGCTCCACTTCACACTCCTGATACCACTGTAGACCACTAAATACTTCAAAATAATGGCTTTCATTCATATGAAAGCAAAGGGAAGAACATGACAACCCAAAGTCCATTTGCTCCTGCCATGGCATTTAAAGTGCCAAGACGAAGTGCTGTGCAGCGCTGACTGGAACGCTACAAACCCAGCACAGAACCACAGTGCAGCTCAATTCCTACTTCCAAGAAGCAAACCACACTACTGCCAAGCTCAGCCAGCAATTTAAGCATGCTACAGAAGCGTAAGGAGGCTTCTGGTCCCTCACCTACTGCCACACAGCAGCAGGACAAAGTCTGCTTTCTCAGCAGTGCTCAAAGCCTGACATTTTCCCCTCATACAGCACCTACAAGCTGATTTCTTGCAGCTGCTTCCAAAGTTACTTTTCTTTTGCACGTCACCTTTATTTTTACAGCCAGCTCTACGCTTTTTATGTGATGCATCTTGAAGTGTTCCAATAAAACTAACTACCACAAGGTGCAGACAACACTTCACTGGTCTCAGGAGGAGCAGCTTCAGAGGTTTTCCTCCATGGACGTGGAGACAAGAACTGAAGCTCCCCAGCTCACCTAGAACCAAAGGAACCTGAACAAGGTGTTTGGGGGAGAAGCAGGGAAGACGTTCATCTCCAAGTTCTGGTAATGGTTGAACTACTTGTTCACAACTCATGGTGTCAAAGGGAGCCATGCCAGAAGCCTCCAAGCAGTTCTTAGCAGCAGCAGACACCTCTTGCTATGCTATTCTTGAGAAGAAAACAGCCACTCAATACAAGCCTGACTTGTTCCCCAGCAGACAACAGCAATTGTGAGCTCAGGATTTTTACTCAGTATTTGTTACACAAACTCCTGCTATTTTGGGCAATTCACCTTACAAGAAAACAACAGGAATGAACGCCTAGTGCTGTAACACATGAACTGAGAGGGAGCTGCAGTACACTGCAACAGGGTAAATACAAGCAGATAAAAAGGCCCCAGAATTGACTAAAACAAGGCCAACATGGAACAAGAACAGAACTGAAATCCTGCACAACTGAAATCCTGCACGGTATAAAAGGGACCCAAGATCGCCTTCATCTCAAACCAGAAAGTCCTCGTTTTAAGAATGTTTTCAAGTGGGACCAATACCACAATGATTACTGAGGCACAAAACCCTCCAATTCTTAAGAAATGCTCCCTTCTATACCTGTTTCATTAACATATTACATTTTGCTAGTAAATGTACACACAGCTTGAAGCATACAAGTTGCATTTGTGCCATTAACATCACATGAATCTTGCTCTGCTTGCAGCCCCCTCGTGTGCCAAAGCTGAACCACTTCTGAAGTGCCAAAGAGAAACTGCTCAGTCTGGGTTTGAGAAGCAAAAGGTCCCTAAACTCTCAAATAACCCGACTCCAGGACCCAGCACAGGGAGGTAGGGCTGTCAGGCACAATTCAGATGATTTGAAAAACTGAAGCTTACGAAAGAGGACCGGTTTAAATGAAAATAGGCAGAACACGTTGTTCTAAAATTGGTGAAGAAACGCATCTGACATCAGAAATGCTGCTTCTTCCCTCCGCTTTAAAGGAGAGCAACGTTTGAAATCAGCAGCTCGGTGACAGAGACCAAAGAACACTCTCACCCTCTGGGGGCCCTCCATGCTTTTCAGTGAAGGAATCTGAATGCTGACCAAGAATCACAGGTTCAAAACTATGAGCAAGTTTTGAGCTGTATTTTTTTTGGCTCCCATTTTCCCACTGTTGACAAGCTTAGAGAACAAGGCAATGAAGCAGCTTCACCAATTCAAACAAGCAAAAGATATTTAACCCAATGACTTCGGATCCAGAAGGCCCATCGTAAGCCTGAAGAACAATTCTGTATAAAAATTTGTTTCCAATAATAGAATAAAAGCTATTTTATTACTACAGAAGAGGCTATCTATTTTAATGTACCATGAACTTTCTATAAACTCTGCTTATAAAACATGCTTGGTAGGCAAAACGTGTCACCTACTCTACAGCAGCCAGTCAATCACGGCAGCCAACAAAGAGTGTCTTTATTCCAGCAGACCTGGAAGGTTTCTATGCAAGCTTTTGGAATCACGTTGATCTGCCCGAGCAGCCAGCAGTAAATCGGGGTGTTTACACAAGTGGAGCGATCTCCTGATGTTTCCAAGGACCGAACAAAGAATTGTAGTAATGAAACGTGTTTTGCTGCTCCTTCATTGTTTATACACCTTCCCAGCAGCTCCAAGTACTGCTTTGGGAATTTTCCACAGGAGCAACCGAAACATCCCGGCTGCAGCGCAGAGCGGACTGCTTACAGGTTGTAACTCTGTCCTAAGGGTAAGAAGACAACATGCTGAGCAGGTGTGCAGGCCACGGCCTCAGTTTGCCAACTTCATGTACTGTCAAATCTGCTTTTGAGCCAGCTAAACATCAGCTGATCATCCCAAGGACACTTCAGAAACCATCTGGAATGGGAACGCTTCAAGAAGGCAACTTTTAGGATCACCACTAAAATCCAAGGAAGCTCAAGCAGTCTCCAGCTGAGGTGGCAGAACAGGAATGGAAAAACATAGTGAAGTACGAAGACAGCATAATACATTGAATTCAACAAGCAATACCTGCTCTTCCCAGGTTCTCTCCAGAGATGAATTCAACATGCCCAAAACTGAGCAGAACTGTACAGAACTTGTGTGCCTTTGGTGTCTGGAAATAACTTGTGAATGGTTTGGCACTTCCTAACCAAGGGTTATTTATCACACTTATCAACCTAATTTATTGTCTGTTAGGTATCTGAAGGTAGATAGTGAAGTGTTAATCTCAAAGTGAACCGGAAAGCTGTACAACAAGATTAAAGAGTCACAATGCATATATTTGTGGAGAAGAGAGCTCCCAACACAACCACACACACCAGGAAAAGCACAGAACCAAGTGACGAGCACTGCTTAGTACTGACAGTATGAAAGAAAACACCCTCTGCATTCCAGCCTCATCCCTAATTTATGTGCGCAGAGGGGGAAGGGAACCCCAGGATTCTGTAAAGTTACCATGACCAGTTTTACTATTGACTTCATTTCCCTTCTCTTCATTCACTTTCAAGAGTGATTCTCCACACTCATCCCGTCTCTCAGAAGTGACCAGGCAACAAAAGCAAAGGCAGCCAGGGGAAGGCATCCCGACTGCCCAAAGTACCTCTCAGGAGTCATTCCACACTGCCTTTAAAAAGACCTTCTCTTTGCTAGGAGAGGGCATTAAAAATACACTATTTATTGAGAAACGTGGGGATGGGATGGAGATATACGCAAGACAGAAGGAAAGAAAGGGGGTGTCTTTTGTGGCAAAGCTTTTCACTCCAGCACCATGAAGCAATGCAGGAGCCAGCTGGTTGCTTGGTCTCTCCTCAGTACCAGCCTGCAATACTGCTGCACACAAAGAACACACAAAGCACCCTAACACAGAGGCGGGGGGGGGAGTTCCTATGATCCCCAGTAGCTTTGTGCTGGAGCCCTACCAGAGTCAGAACACAAACATGCCAGAGATGCAGTTCAAGCAACGGACAACCAAGTTGGTTTGTTGGCATCTGAAAGTCTGGGAAATCTACACACAGGGAAAACATTCAGACTATTCATCTCCCATGGAGAACTCCCAGCCCTCCAGGCCCTGTTATGCTACAAATAAGCAGCATATCAGCAGCAACAAAAAGCTTCTTTCCCAATTTCTCCAATTCTTCTCCTCTTTCCAACCACGCCAATATCTGAAGGAAAAACAAATAAAGCACTTCACGTAACAGACAAGACCCAGCTTAATTACATGTTCAACTTTGGATTTGAAAGCCTGGATGATTTATTCACTGTTATCACGCATCTTACCTTCAACTTTCCACCCAGTTCCCTAAAACAAAGGCTGGACCCCTCCTCATTAAGCAAATCCCCTCCCACTGCAATGACAGCAATAGGAACTTGAACCCTGTTGGCACTGATTTGATGTATGGCTAATAATTCTCAGATAGTTTTACTAAGCTCAACAACCAGAGAGAAAAACAACCCCGAGTCCATCTGCTCTGCACAAAAGCAGCTGCTCCTGTCTGCAAAGCAATAGCGAGATGACATTAAAATTGCAGGAACCAGAACTGAAATAGAATTAAATCAAGTTCCTTTACCACAGTACTACTTGTGAAATGGAACGATAGCTGAATACGCAGGTGAAACGTTTTAGCAAGGTAGCAGCAAAAACAGAACCATCACTTGCTACCAAAGCACGGCGCCTTCCATTGGGAAACCATCTCCTTAGGCTTCCTGATACCGCTGTTTTCAAACTAACCTTGTTTAAAGGCACTTCACAGAAAGCCCACCCAGTGCTCCATAAGATTCCAGCTGCACAGGGAGCAGCACACTGACTGCTTTACTACTTCTATGTCATAAACAATTGCTGCGCCTCACCGGGCTGTTGCTGTTTGTGGGTCAACACTGCCAAGCTTCCACAACCGCACTCACTCAGTGCAAGTTTCCCCAGCAGTCATCACTCATTTCCTTTAAGTCCCACCTTCAGATGAGGCAAGAGCCCAACCAACAGGCCTGCTGCAACAGCAGGGACTTCCACATAACACACACCACCACAGAAAGGCATTACCATCACCTCACGCTTTTCTAACGATCCACCACGTATCTCACACTAAGCAGATTTTGCTCAACCTCCTGAACTTCGTTTGCTGGAGGCAAGAGGGAGGAGATGAGGAACAACCCCATCTCCAGAGGGCACAGCTGGATTTGCAAAACACCCCTGAGCTCACAACCAACGTGACAGTCAAACGCATTTCTGTCCATCTTACAGTGATTTACACTTCCCTAGAAGTAAGAACTTTGGTAATTCTGAGAAAGGAAACGTATTCAAACCTCGGCCCACCAGCTTCCTCTCCATCTACAGAAGGAAAAGCAATGTCTCCAGCACACACAGCTCCAAGGCCCCTGTGGTGGCACAGGGAAAACAGAGAGGACAGAGTCAGAGCAGTCTTGAAAACAGGTGGGATGGATGTGCAGCAGCGCTGATGAATCACTCAGTGCTTCTTACCACTGAAAATGACAGCATGAGAAGTTTCATCTCTGTGAGATGAGTTAAAGCATTCACATTCAAATTAGTACAAGCTTTGGGAAAGAACTTTTAAGCCTTAAATTGATTTAAAAGTTGATTGATCCACTGTGGACCTGGTGAAGCATTAGCTGTACCACAATTACTGCAACCACTGGACTACATCTGACCACAGGGGCTTTATTCCTGTTCACCAAACCTGGAACTGTGTTCTGTAATCCCCTTTATGCATACAGCAATCACTGTAAATTTATAGAGGAAAAAAGCTAAAAGGTGAGCAGCTGAAAAGAACCTCAACAGCTGTCTTGAAACCATTCCAGCTGATGGAATGATTCTTTACTGTGAGAGTGGTGAGGTGCTGGAACAGCTGCCCAGAGAGGCTGTGGATGCTCCATCCCTGGAGGTGTTTGAGGCCAGGTTGGATGGGGCCCTGGGCAGCCTGGGCTGGTATTAAATGGGGAGGCTGCTGGCCCTACATATGGCAGGGGGGTTGGAGATTCATGATCCTTGAGGTCCCTTCCAACCCAAGCCATTCTATGATATTGTGTGGTGAAAGCATTAAATAGAGTTTGGGGGCTGTTGTTTTTAACCCCAAATCAGTTTCTTAAAAGGAGTTTCCAAAATTACTGTGAAAATCTTCTCTTAGTAAACTCATAACAGCAGCAGATAGAAGAACGTTCTCTCAACATAAACAAATGCAAAGCTATTTGGTTTCCGGGTAGAAACCATTAACCCTCATCACCCTGATTAATTACTTTCTATTTTTAAACCTTGAGAAAGGACACTGCTGCAGTTCCTTTCAGAACACACGCATGGGCAAATCCCCACCTTCCCACAGGTGAAGCAGCACATTGACCACAGCAGCATCCTGAGCTCAGCAGGTGCTGCACACCAACACAGCTCCCAGGAGCTGCGCCTTCCTGCAGCAGCCGAACATCACCGCGCTGGGAGAGCACAAGGAGCACAGGCTGCAGTCGGAGCACACAGCCACGTATTTACAACACATCAGCCCAGGTGCAAACACAACAAACACCTGCTGCACAGACTGAGGCACTGCACATTTAATGAGTAGGGTCAGACTGGCTCTAGCATCAGCAGGTGTAAAAAAACAACTGTGGAACTGAGGGAGCACTGGAGGCAGCACGGCTAGTGCTATTTCCAAGTCCTCTGGTGGCTGCCTCACCTACGAACTGCTCAGACCTCAGAGGGAACGTTTTCTGCACACACCTGAGCTGATCTACCCTGTGATCCTCCCCCCAGCATGGAACCGTGGGGAAAGAAAACCCTTCCAGAGCCCTGCACATAAAGAGGAAAGAAGCTCTGAACATCACCCAAAGTTACTGCGAAATGGAGAAGTTACCAGGTGAAAACAGAGCCATTCTTCAACTCAACCAGCTAGACCAGCCTGGCAATACCACAAACGCAGTAAAAACGGACTGCTTAATACCTAACAGGCATTCCCTTCAGTCTCCAAAGGCATCTTCTGTCCTGCAGCTTCAAATACTATTGTTCTGGACTTTCACACCAGCCTCGTGAGCCTCAAGGCAGTCTGAGAGCTTTGCAAAAGGCCTCAAATCCAAACCTGAGGAAGGAGCCTGCTTAGGAAGACAGCTGAGACACATCCCCTCTTCATGTCGCTTGGTTTTTTCCCTTGAACATCATCCTGAAGAATCTATTCAAGCAAGTGAGACTCTATGTTACTTTATTAGCTCAGCAAACATATTTAGAAAGGCTACCATACATACAGATGGGAAATTTTACTAGGGAAAAAGCTTGAGCACTCACTCTTAATCCGCATGCTTCCCCAAACTCCAGTATTCCTTAAAATACGCCAGGAAGTGCCTATTTGCTTTTCCTATTCACACTAATTCAGGTCTATTGTTGGCTGAAACAAAGGTCTTTCAACCCGCATCACCCGTTCCCAGGACATTTGACACCAGTTTATTAATATCATAAACAAGAGGCACAAGTGGCAGGAATCCAGACCCGCTCCTGGTACCCGTCTTAAATAACCTCAGAAAGGAGGGCGAATAATCCCATCGCTTGTGGAACTACAGTATTTGTTCACAATTAGGAACAAGCAGTTAAAGGTCACTGTTTCTCCTTGGGCCCGTTCTGTACAGCCACTGCAATAACTCCCAAAAAACAGCTCAGGTCTGCCCACAAGCTTTCCTCTCTCCAACCAGCAGCGCTGTTTTGCCTTCCAACAAAAAAGCAACCAATGGCAAAAATCAACATTTCAGCACTTTTAAATACCAGCCAGCTGCTCGATCTGAAAGCTTCCGTGGGGTTGTTTTCCAAGTCACAAAATCCAGCTGCTGAGAGCTTCCAGCCTGTGAAGTTTGCATCTACTTGGAGATGTAAAAAGGGGAAAAGCCAACTGGGCCTCCTGCTGGGACGTGCACCAGCCCCTTCCCACTGAAGGGAAGCTCCTCACCTGGCAGGGCTGGGATGATCAGGACGATCCCAAACAGCAGTTGCTGATCTGAGTCACATCACTTCAGAGGCTACGCATCCCTAAACTGAGTCGCTCTCTAATACTCCATCAGAAGGAACGCTTTGGATGCGAGAAAGAAAGAACAGCACAGTGCATCGTCCCTGCTTCGTAAGTAACGCCTGTATTCAAAGGCAATCTGAGCACATTGCAGCTGTAAAACTTCCTCCTTCTGAAGGTATCTATTAAATAAAGTGCCACCTAACACCTTGGATTTGTGGCTTTGGTACGTAGCTTCCCCACTACTGTCCCAGCACACAACAGTCACACTTAACCTGCACAAATTAAGTGCCCCTGTTAGATGCAGATAAAGCAACCCCAACCACCACAGAACTCTGACACCATCACTGATAGATGATAGTGGCTGCCATTATGACAACAGCGTATCCCACACACAAACCAGTCTGTAACAGCCCAGAACACTCACATAACCAAGGCTTGACTGGTTTACACGCACCAAAAATAAGTGGAATAAACACACGTTCCTTGGTGCTGCAGCACAGCGCTTGAAAAAGTCTTTTTTAACCTTAAGTGAAACCTGAGCTAGAATGCAAGCCCAGGAGAACACGAAGCAGGAGGAGCTGGCAGGGCTGCTGTTCTCTGCGCCTTCAGTGTATCCCTACTATTGGGGAAGCATCTGAAACACTCCTGAAAATGGAGCAATGACTTCAGTGGCACAAGAAAGTACAGGGCCTCCTCCATTTTGAGCCTTCTTGTTCCACGTGTTCAGCATCACAGGCACCTTTCCAGCACACACGAGTCCTTTAAAGAAGGTAATTGGACCAAGCAGTAACAAACACAGCCCACGCCGGTTACATTTCCAGTACTGAAACCCTATTTAGCTAAGAAAACCTACACAGATTTATGAGATGCTTTCCTGGAAGATGATGACAGAAGGGTTAAGCTATATTTGTATCATGCAGAATTTACAGAGTTTCTTGTCATTTCTGTCCTTTATACAGCTACAAGCAGATCAGGCATTAGTTAATTATAAGGGAACGAAATTAACTCAAGCAGCAACGATCCTTGTGCACCCCTGCTGGAAAACCTGCAGCCCCACAGCTCAGCTGCACTACAACGTATGCAGCTCCTCCAGGATCCGTCCTGCTTCAACCACGTTTCTCATGTAAAACGCCACTCTGACACATCACACCTAACATCAGGATCCCCCAGTATCTTTTAAAAGAATTAGTGTTACTGAAGCTTTATTTCTGCTGAGATAAAGATAACATGCTGGCACCGTATCCCTTCTCCAAGAACGGGCTAATTACTCCTTGTGGCAGAAGTGTTTTACTGTGTTGCCAAGCTGCTTTATTTATACTTTCACTTTCTTTGGGAGCTGTTCTCAATACGCCTGGGAGGAACAAAGAACGTTCTAGAAACGTCTTGCACTCAGAAATACCATCCAGGCCCTAAAAAAGACAGAAGTGTCAGCAGCTAAGCTGCTCTTCCCATTAAGTTATATCCAGTCAACAGCACCACGTCCCCACTCCTATGGTTACTCTATGGGTACTCGGGCTAATTTCCATCCAAGACCAGCGTGCAATCCCCACGTTTAAGTTTTACATGCTCCTTTTAGACACTATGAAAAAACATCATTCAAGAACATGGGAGGCTCTGCTTTAAGCACATGCTTCCCAGGCTGTATCCTATCCTTAAATGAAGGCTTTTTACTAAACATCCATCAGCAGTAGCATGGGAAGCTGGAAGCTTTGCATTAAAGGCAGCACTAACGAGCTCCCAAGGCCTTCCCAGCCCTCTTCTATGGTTCCACCCTCATTCTGCGGTGACAGCTGATAAACAGGTTTGATAAGCAGGGACTGTAACACTGCAGAGCACACAGCTCAGAGCACGGATTTCACAAGGGCCCAACTCACATTCATGCTCTTTGACTCCTTTTAAATGAGGTTCTCTGCTTGTTAAAATATTTAGTAGCAACAGGCCTAGGGGGACAGCAGCCCTGTGAACCAGGTGAATCACTGAACTATTTACTCACCTCACCAAGCTCAGATGGTTCAGAAGCTTCTCCTCAACACAGTGAGGTATCTTACTCAAGACAGCTTGCACCATTTAGAGCAGAACACGCCCGCACCAAAACTGCCCCTACATCACTTATCCAAGGGTACATTCACTGAGATGGCACTGAAGGATCTGCACTGCAAAGTGAGCTGTGTATTAATTCACATAGCCAAACTCCCATTTGGTACAAAACGTTAAAGGGATGCTTTAATTTGGATGGCTCCTCTTTAAAAGAATCAGCTGCTTCTATTTCGTGCTGTATTTACTTACTACATGGCATTTGCTTGCGTATTTGGGTTTTTTGATTAAAATACTAATATAGCTTCCATTCTAACAAGGAGAAAACACCCGTTTCTGCCTACATTTGTGCATTTTATCACCTTTTTCTTCCTTTACTTGAATCAGGTGATGGAGGAGCCCTTGAATTCATAGAATGGCCTGGGTTGAAAAGGACCACGGTGATCATCTGGTTTCAACCTCTGCTATGTGCAGGGTCGCCAACCACCAGCCCAGGCTGCCCAGAGCCACATCCAGCCTGGCCTTGAATGCCTGCAGGGATGGGGCATCCACAGCCTCCTTGGGCAGCCTGTTCCAGTGCGTCACCACCCCCTGGGTGAAAAACTTCCTCCTAATATCCAACCTAAACCTCCCCTGTCTCAGTTTGAAACCATTCCCCCTTGTCCTATCACTATCCACCCTCATAAACAGCCGCTCCCCCTCGTGCTTATACACTCCCTTCAAGTACTGGAAGGCCACAATGAGGTCTCCCTGGAGCCTTCTCTTCTCCAAGCTGAACAATCCCAGTTCCCTCAGCCTTTCCTCATAGGAGAGCTGCTGCAGCCCTCTGGTCATCCTAGTGGCCTCCTCTGGACCCCCTGGAAGAGCTCCATGTCCTTCCTGTACTGCTCTGAGCTCCTGCTCACAGTCCCACACCTCAACCCATGGAGGCGTTCATTGCTCACCTCCATCACAGCACCCACCACCAACACAGGCCAAGCAGTCCCCTCGGCAGACCTCACTTCAGATATTTTCAGGAGCTTGTTTGTGTTCCGAAGTAGTGCAGAACTATTTATGGAAAAAGTCTGCTGGAATCGCAGCCAGAATCTCAATAGGCTGCACAGCACAGAAGAGCCAGTGGTTCGTTCTGTGTTTGCAAATAACAATATCTTTGGAAATAACACGCTGCGCTATTGTTCTGCTTGGATGTAACAGAAGCCTCTGGGCAATGCCCTTCTTGATTTGTCACTGAGAATGCCACGGTTAAGAGCATGGGAGTAGCCTGGTTTTCTTTTTGCTGAAGCCATTACAAAACACACACAGCAAGTCAGCAGGACATTGGGAAAACATCAGGATTTGACAGTGCCTTTCAGAATGGGCTACTGGAACTCTGCAGCCTGGTTGGCATTTCTGTTTAGCAGAAAGCAATTCCTGGAAACTATCGTGCTGTTTCGGACTCTTCCCATACATTCTTTGACCAAAGCTTTTATTTCAGGGGAAAAAACCAAGAATTCCTATGGCTTTTCACCTTCAAGTACCACACTGCAGAATGTGAGAAACCTCTGCCTATCAGACATGCCCGCTGCCTCCTGCTAAGGAAGGAAAATAGAAGTAAGAAAATAAGAACCAAGATCCAGAACGATTAGTTACGTGACTGTCCTGAACAGACCTCCAAGTCCCAGAAGCCCATTTGGGCGACAGGCAAACCAGTCTTACAGGTAAAGAACACAAAGCACCGAGGGCTGAAATGATTTACTGCCCTTCCAGATGAATCCTGACTCATATGATTGCTTTCCGTGATCTTACTTCTCACTCTTCCTTATCCCCTCAGGATAATTAAACAAAAACAACAAAAACAACACAACCATGCAGTTATTCAAGAGATTTAAGCCCCATTCAAGAGACACTGGTTCGAAAGAACAGGAATTGTATGGCACCAAACAACTTCCACTTCAGTAAGGCTTCTGGAAAAAGAATCTCAACGCATACGCAGAAGGTTACATGAAAGAGGAGGGCTGTGCATATGATCTTCCCATGCTGACTTCTTCATAGTGACAGCAGCCAGCAAGGAGGGCAGGTGAAGCCAGAAGTGCTCCCACACGAGCTGTACTCCTCTGTCCCACTGTTCTCTTCCCCCCCATCACCACGCTTAATCCTCGCCCAGGAACACTGAGTAACAGCACAGAGGTGACCTCAGAGCACAGTCACAGATGACAACTTAGATCAGAGATTTTCAGGAACAGCAGAGGGATGAGGATGTTATACAAGCAAGCAGGTGTGGTACTCCCAGGTTTGGGATGAGCTCCCTCATGTAAGCTCCAGGGAGCCAGCACTGACACGTGCACCATGCAACGTTCTGGTCCTGAAATGCTGCCTGCTTGCTCTTTGCCAGAGACAAAACTGCTGGGCTAAGCACAGCCCACGTCCTGCTCCAGAAACAGCACCAGGTTAACCCTTCCAAAAGGGGCTGCTGTAGAACGAAGGTGTTACCATGAGAATGCATGCTTCAGCCTATGCCTCCAGAAGCAGCTGCCACCTCTTGACAGTGAGCCTGGAGGTGAGGATTGAGGCTGCATCGTGCCTAACTTCTCATCCCATTCCCGGGCCACATTTCAATACAGACGAGTTAACAGTAATCATTAAAAGGTGCTTTTCAGTTCTGTCAGTGTTTCTAAGTGAGAACACAAGTGATGCACTAAGAACACTACCTGGTAATTCCAGTTTCATAAGGAGAAGGTCCAGCAACTCCCAGAAGGGCCTGTCAGAATCACATTTATCAGAGTTCAAGACAAAAATAAGCACGTATTTTAACAGACTGATTTTGTCTGAACACACACAGTTCTATTTCCTGAACTCCTCAAAGCCACGCAGCATCAACCCCCAGAGCTCCAACGCCAGGCACTACAACCAGAAACACAAAGAGAAACACATCCACACAAAATGCATTCTGCATACCTGGGAAATCAACCTTTCTTCCAACACAACTCTCCAATCCTCTCTTCCTGACCCTGATTTGGTTTTTACCTCCGCAATCAGATGTGAGCCTATCTACCACAGGGGTTAACACATGACCCCAATAAGCTGCCTTTCTTAATGCTGCTATCACTTGTGGATTGCTGGGAGGAAAATACATTGTTCCAAAGGATGTCTGACCACGTTAATAATTTCTCCTCCACTGCTTACCAAAAGCACGAGAAGTTGGGAGAGAAAAGCTCACAGCTACTTCTATTTCTGTCACCAAACCACAGCCATGCACAGAAACCTCCAATAATTACCTTCAGTAATGTTATCAACATACACCAATAACACCCCCCCCATATCTTGGTTGCTCTCTGTATTGCAAGTATTGTAAGCATTTATGGTACTGTTTATTACGAATAAAACAAAGGAAGGATGGAAAATACCCTTAAAGCAGTAAAAAAATTCAATATATATGGATGTTACAGTAATGAAACAGCTTCAAGAGCAGCGTTTCCTAAAGAACTGTGGCACCCTGAGTTTGATGCCACCACTAATTGATGCTTTTTCTAGGGGTGATGCAGGACATCACAGGTTTAACTGTATGCAGGGCAGCCTCGTTCCACAGCATCTAAATATAAGACAATGCATTAATTTAGATGAAGGAAAAACCCCAAACAAAGGATCAGTTCTTCAAATCATATTAAGAGCGATAAGAGAAGATTATCATCCGTTAGATTATCTAAAGTGCTTTACTGTAAAGCAATCAGTAAGTAATCCAGCTCCCAATTAACTGGCATTCTTCTCTACAAGAAACTAAACCTTACTGATAACAAGACAGCTTTAGAAAACAACCAAACAACAAGGCTAATGACAATGCTGAACAAGCCAAGCATGGCTTCTCTATTCACACACCGCTTGTGTGGATGCTGGAGGAAAAATATCTGTCCTATGCATACCAGTTCTGCTGCAGAACAGCATTACTGACATCCCGGTGATGGATGGCACTGTGCACGTGTGTGGCTGGGTGTGCACTCACACGGGTGTGTGTTTGGAGGAATCAAGAGCTGGCACAGCGCAAAGCAGCTCGACCACTGCTGTGTCCCCCCCTTCCACACCAGGCAGTTCTGCACTCCCAGCCCCCCAGGTCCATCTCCATCCCCCTCTCTTTGCACTGTCAGTGTCTGCACACCTATGGAAGTGCCAGCTATCGTATCAGGCTGAACTGAAATCCAGCCTGGCATCACCACCACAGCAGTGGTAGTTGATATATTTATTGCTGGCCTTCAAACAGCACAAAGTACATCTCAAACAGCAAAGTTCTAAGTCCCTTTTGCTCACTGAGTTTACCATTTGTAGCAGAACAGCACTTGAAGATCAGCTTCTTGTACTGACTGTACTTAAAATCCTATAAGGAGACTGACTCTCTTCCAGAGTTCCTCCTCTTCCTTGAGCTGCTTGATCTCTTCACACAATGCTCTCACAAGCACACAGCATTGAGAACCAGATCAGGGTTCAGTTCAGCTGAGAAAGAATCCAGTCAAAAGCACAATTTGAAGCATTTTTCAGCTGGATCAGCTTCCCAGGCGAGTTCATTGTGCAGCTACGTGAATGCCGGTGCCAGCAAAGTGGGAAGGAGTGCCTCTTTAAGCAGAAATGCTGCCAAACATGTAGCCATGGCCTAAATAGGCAAGTCAGAAGACAGCAGGGGAAAAAGAAAGGCAAACAGCACAGCTAGGAACACCCAGCTCTTAACTCTTACATCAGCGCTGCATCTGCCAGCAGCTCTCCTGATTTTAGCTCTCTCCTGCACACATTCTGCATAGCTACAGCCACCACAGAAGCCCACTGTGAGGGCAGCAGTAACCAAAACAGACCCTTTAGGAAGGGCCTTTAAAACCCAAAGCTACAGAGCTGATCATGAGCTGTAATCCAGCAGGGCTCCCCCAGACAGCAGAGCTGCGTTCCTTCGCATGGCCGCTGTCTGATGGCCTGACCATTAACTGCTATGTTAACAATGCAGAAATAACACTCCTTTTCCCATCTGATTTTTAATTTAAGTGCAGAAGGTCCCAAGAACAGCAGAACGCCACAGAAAGAAACAGCACAACACCGGTCAGCACGACTGCCAGGACATTTCAAGCTGCCATTCAAAACAAACCTATTCGCAGTCCTTGCTCCTGTTAACTAATGCTACTTTATGGGCACAGAGAACTGAACCCCAGCCCTCAGAAACAGAAGTTAAGCTCCTCACTGTAACTGCATCCCAATCTTTTGGGAGAGAAAGAATTCTTCCTCCCCTCCTACTGCATCAGTGCCTATCGCAGAAAAGCCTAACCGCTGCTTCCATAACAACGCCATTGTGTTTCATTCTGTGACTGCTGCCCACAGGCTGGGTAGGAGCCCTCCTTCCTAAGTGATCCCAGCAGCATCCCTCTATCCAGAAGTCAGTTAGCAGCTAAGCCAACAGAACGGGACGTGCCACAGCCAGACAGGGCACACCATCCTCCCTATGAGGTTCTGCAGCTCTAACCCCCAGTACTAACAGATGTGACTCGACAAAGAGAAAGTCTTCTGATAAGGCAGGAGATAGCAAACTTCACGAGGTGGTGAACTGCTCTTTACAGCAGTCCTCATTCCTGACTTCGGTCTTCCTCACTGTTAATGGCAGCTATTTTGGTGTACTGAAGGCAAACCACCAGCACTGCTGAAGCAGTAAGTGCCCACAGCTGCTCTGCAATTTTGAAGTCAGCCAAAAATAAACACAAAACTACATTTGAAAGTTATAACACACCTAGAATCAAACAGAGAAAACATCCCCGGACAAGAGAAATGTCAAGCCTTGCTCTTATCTCTGACCACACACAACTTGTCCAGGGACAGAAATTTAAGAGACTTCATCTGCTCTTCATGTCACCAACTGCAACAGACTACAGCACCGCCATGGCTACAGAGAAACATGAATCAAGAGATTAACAAAAAAGCACAGAACAGCACCAGAGCCAGCAGCACCCACACCTCCTGCAGAGGCACCCAGGCACCAAGGAGTTAAACAGCTTGTCAAAGATGGTGGGTAACCACTCAGGGCCAAAGCTTAGGACTTAAGTTCCTGGCTTCCAGCCTTGGATGGAGACTATCAGACTTCTACGTATCTTTGGATTACACTTGAAGGAAGATGTAGATAGAGCAGCTCGACTCTTTTCCCTCTGCCAAGTAATTAAACAAACTTGACTTAATTTGTTCTGAAGTATGAACTCGTTCCATTAAGCCAGCGTCCAGTTTTCAGACAGTCTAAACCTACAGTTCCTAAGTTGTTTCCCACCAGAGCTGCCACCATGCTGCACCTTGGAGAACAACAGAACAAAAATAAACCATGTAACAAAGAAACAGCATGAAATCTCTCGTCCTTTTCTGCAGCCATTCCTGCAAAGGAAACTTCTAAGATATGGTAACTGTCCAGAAGTGCTTGAAAGGAGACATTAAGTCCTACCTGCAGTGAAACAGCGATGGCACCAAAGGGGACAACGCTCATGCATTACAGATGCTTTGAACACCCTGACCACTGAACCGACTGAGAACAGCCACTGCTGTCACCACCAGCAGAGCTCTGCTGGATCTCCTGGCCTGGCTCTGGATCCTCCAGAGCTGATAGAACAAGATGAGCGCATCTGGGATCTGGGATCTGCTGTAGGACTGAGCTCCAGCAAGACAAATGTAAAGCAGAGAAATGAGGAAGGCTTCTATAGAGCAAAGAATCTGCTGTTTGAGAAGCAGAGACAGCAGAAGCCAGGATCCCCCTGCCCTGAGGCAGTGGACCGCCACATGACAAAAAGGCAGCCTTACACCACCAGCTAAAAATCAAGGACCCAAACTGTAACGAAAGCTGACACCCAAATTTCAAACTCAGAACCCAATTTCTGTATCTAACCTCGATGTGACGGAGCCAGGCCAAAGCTTACAACCAAAGCTCCATACACACTGAGAGGCACCTCCTCTCCTCCACTGCTCCTCATGGAACCAAACCCCTCCAAGCTGTAGTCTTTGCCAAAGCAGAGTGGCACAGGAAGGCCCTTAACAGTCCCTGCCATCTTCACTCCTCAGGCTTTAGTAACAGCTTCCCCCTCCTTTTCCTTCCATCCTCACCACCCCTCAAAGAAATACTGTCACATCCACCTACCACGCTGCACTTAGAAAGCCAGAAAATTAACACGTGTCTCGTGTGATACTTTGTGCTTCAGCCATCAAACCCACCAGGCACCGACTCAGGAGCCAAAGCACCTGAAGACCTGTGGGTGCTCCTGCTGCTGAGGGCGAGGTGCTCACACCGACTCAGAAGTGCTGCAAGCTGCATGCCAGCATTCAAACTAACGCTATTAATTTGCTATTATTACTGCATTATTAGAAGCACTGCTCTCCATTGACTTATTTATAGGCAACACGTCATGGAGACTACTGGGTTAAACTGTGCTGCTTGCTGCAATTAAGCAGATGCAGTTTTCTTGACTGACACTCCCTGGTTTATGTTATCTTTTCTATTTAAATACCCTAACATTCTATTAAGGACAGGAAGAAAGCAGACAGCGAAACTCCTTCCATGGCAGCTTTGTTTTTCCCCCTTCACTTTTTGTGAGCCAAGTTTCAGTATTCCACAAAAGTCAGCTTTCTAAATCTGAGTTCCAGTGCCATTTCATAAAGCAGAAACCCACAGCCTGCTTCTACCCTCAAACTGGCACTGCCCTCACTCATGGGGGCAAGCAGAGCCCACACTCATTAGCTTGCAGACCACAGCAGTTAAAGGACCATTGAAGTTTCAGACAGCACCGTTTTCTTAAGGCTTGGCCATGGAGCCTGCCACAAGAAAGCAGACAGGGGAGGGAAAAAGGTCAGAGCAGGCTTAGAGCCACTGACAGCTCGTCTGCTGGCGTTCTGAAGGAGGACCAGAAGCATGCAAAACTGCTGCTCTAACTCTACAAGAGCTACACAAGGCTTCACCTTATTCAAGCGAGTCTAACTTAAAGCCAGAAAGGTAACTTCTAAAAGGAAAGGGTTTAAGTTTTAGCTTGATGCATTATTAGCCCTTCCAACAGTATTACAGGTATTGTAAAGCATAGCAGGAACTCCAAGGATTGCATGGAAGTAAAACTGCATTCCAGTTAAGACAGCCAGCTTCCAACAAATTCCAGCAAGCATCCTGAGACCCAAACAGCCAGAAGAGCCCAGAACTTCAGCTCCACAAATTCAATACAACCAACTATAACCCCGAGACCCCATCCCCAGACACGCGTCAGATGTCCAGCAGCACACCGAGGCTTTGGGGTCTGCACTGTAAGCTGGCAACGACACCAAACTCTTCTCTGGGTCACAAAACCACAAGCCTACGTATTCCATACTCCTAAACCCTTTCTGGAAAGCATCGTGACTGGCTTGCCAGCACTGAAGGCAGCTAAGCCAGCTCCCTCCCAGCAGAGGCTCCCCTGACCTCCACCTGGGCACACAGCACAGCTCACCTGCCAGGAAGCAGAAGCTTTGGAGTCACCCACCTCTCGTGCAAAGTTAGGAGGCCTTGCAGCAGCTGAGGACAAGCTGCTTCCTGACTGCTGCCCTTCCACATCCCTGTAAGAGCCGCTGCCGTAGCTCATCACTGTTACATGCAGTCAACGGGTCTGTTTTAATGAAGAATTATTTGCAAGCATCTGCCACACAACCATCATTCTTTCAGTATCTGCTCCTTGAGGATTTAGTTTGATATGCAATTAAAATAAAGGCCAGGGAATTTAAACTCGATCAGAGGAAAAATTTACTACTTTTAACAGCAGCTCACAGCCTCAAAATATACTTCCTCAAAAACTCTCAAGTTAAGCTTTCAAGTAAAGCTGCAGTTTTCTTGCTTCCAGAGCCCATCTTTCAGCTCGCAAAGTGACAGCAGCCTGTTAAAGCTCCTTGTCTGCCACGTGCTGTAGCTAATAAATAAAATCAAATGCTTATTTTCTGCCTTTTTAAATTCATCTGAATCACACACGAATGGGGAAATAGAGGGAACTGCGGCTCCTGCTCTTCTAAACCCAACATTCAACTCACTTGTCAGCAGTCAGTCAGCATTCGGGACGCATTAAAAGTTATAAGCTGATTAATTGACAAGGCCAACTGCCTGCAAAAGAAAAGGTCCTGATCTTACAGGTTGTATCGTGCAAACAGGAACTTGTGGCCAAACGCAATTAGAAGTCCTTAACTTTCTCAAAGCAAAGAGGAAAGCAGAAGTGTTGCCCACCAACACGACTACCCGAGCAGCAAGTGGGACTCCTCCAAGGATGCCCAACCAAATAACAGCAAGCACGTTTCTTGCAGTCACAATCAGAAGCAGCCATCTTAGTGAGAGATGACGTTTGTCACTGCCAGCACTGTCGTGCTGAATTTACGCAATTTCCCTGTTGTTTCTAACACAGAACTCCCCCTTCAGCTTTGAGGTAAACAGGAACGCACCAATGCTCTAATTTCATCCTCCTCTGGTTAACAGAAGCTAGGAAGACTGGGAAAAGTCACTCCATCTTTATCAAATACTTGGATCTTCAAAGAATACCAACATTAATTCATCGCTACACCACCTCCTGCGGAACGCAAGTATCACGTTCCCCACTTTGGGGATTACGAACAGCAGAAAGCAACAGCTGAGTGATGGGGAACCTAACAGTTTGGGAAACAACTGCAGGTGAACTCCAGAAGGCCGAATGGAGTCCTATGAAGCACGAGGAGAACCCTGCTGGCGTGGTCTGATCCTGAATCGAGGGCTCTGAAGGCACACAAGTGTCCATTTGCTGTACCTGAGTTGCGTATGATTGAGACTGGAAAGATTAAGATCTTCCCAAAGAGCAGCCATAGGAAGTTAGGGGAAAAAAGATACTCCGAAAGATCGCTCTTACCTTCTGCTACATCATCATCCACAGCGCCTTTCACCTGAGAAAAACACCACTGAATGTCATTTCCTCCTCCAGCTCCTGAAAAACACAATACAAAAATGAGACCCCCCACCGCAACGGGAGCCGCCAATTGAAGCTTTCAGACAACACTGCTCACACCCACTTCCTCAGCAGCGAGGTCGGCGCAGCCACCCCTCCCCACCTTTTCCCTTCACAGATATTGTTTTTGTCCTCAGCAGTTTGCTGGCATCCAGAGCAGCGTTAGTGGGAAGGAGCAGAGGCAGCAGTGAATGGGAGCAGCTCGCGGGGCTCACGCTGCTGGCACCAAACCCACAGCGGGCGCTCAGCACCAGCATCCTATTTCACACAGAGCTGCTTCCTACTTTAGAAATCAGAGCCCTCTCCCAGCACACACAGAACTTGGTTGGGAAGCAGCAGAAAAGCTCTGAACCTTCAGGACATTTCAACAGACACAAACCAAGCATGCCATTCATTCCCTCCCTTTCCAAAAGCCCCGAGCTGAACTTACATGCTGAAGGCTAAAGAAAATAATTCTACCCCAAGTTCAGCTCTCTTTGCAGCAGGCAATTATCAGCTTAAAAAGAAGGGGGGGAAAAAAGCAGCAAATCCGAGCAGAAAAGCAAAGCAGCAAGGTGAGGTAATGAGCTCTACTACCATAGAACACGGATCGGAGAGAAAACTTCAGGAACATCCCTGCCCCGGCGGGAGGCGGCGATTCATTTGAACCCTGAACCAAAACACGCACCAAAACCACCACCCATTTCTTTTGCATCGCGTTGTGAGCAAATCACCGCGGGGCTGAGGACATACAGGAAGGGGCTGACATGGGCCTGCCCTGCTGCCTCACCACTTGTGTTTGCTTTGTGCTTTTTTTTCCCCTCGGCGAGCCAATGTCAAAATGGAACTTTTCCTCAACGCAATTCAAGCAGGCTGAGCAACAGATGGCATTTACACGTTAATCCAGAGGGCTGCGACCGCTCCTGGCACAACAAAGAATGCAGAAGGGATTTCACCCCTCTCCTATATCCGTCCGAGGGGTTAAAAAAAGAGCGAAAGAGGTGGGAATCTGAAGCCCAAAGCGATCCTTCCAAAGCCAACCCAGTGCTTCAGTGGTATGTGGGCGCTTGCTGCTCGCTTTGCTTTCCTTCCTGAAGGATTACAGCGAAGCAAAGCACGCAGCCGGACCCGGCGAGGGCTCCAGCAGCACTCAGCTCTGCCACAGATGCCAAAACACCTTTAGCAGCGATGGGGCTGCACCCATTTCCCCCCGCTGCCCCCCACCCCCACACAACCCGCTCTCCTCCTCCTCCTCTCCAGCCTCTTCCTTCGTCATTACACGCTGCCATGGTGCCTGCTTACTAAAAGGTGGCGGCTTGTAAGAGAAATCAATCACTGCCCTCTTTGCATGATGGCGAAACGCTGCCTTCCACACGGCTACCTCGAACCGTGGCATTTTCCCCATTTATTTTTAATAAAACAAAAAGAGGAGGGCGGAGCGTGGGAGAGCGGTGGAGGGAGGAAAAGGCACAGCACAAACCCAGCACAGCCGCCCTCGCTCCGCTGGAAGGGCGATGCAACCTGCAGGAGAAGGAATGCATTTCCAAACGCAGCTGCCAGGAAAAGTGAGGAGGAAGAGATCCCTCATTGCACGCGCAGCAGAGCGCTCCGGGATGCAAAATGGGGAGCGAGCACAGGAAGCGATGAGAAGGGACGCACCGAAAGCCCGTGTTACCTAATTACAGCCCGTCATTTACTCTCATTTGCAGAGCTGCGCCCGCACCCCCAGCGCTCCCCCCGCGCCAAACAGCGGCGCGCAGCCCACAGCCGAGGTGACGGGGAGGGGGACGGCCAGAGCGCCCAACTTCCGAACCGCTCCCCCCGCCCGGCGCTCCTCTCGTGCCATTTTCAGGCAGGGCCGGCAGGAAGGGACGCGGTGCTGAGGCGCGGGGCCGGCCGGGCGCTCCCCGACCCAGGGGCGGCTCCACCGTTGCGGCCCGACCGCCACAAGCCGGGCGCG
>JACDJE010000304.1:114371-149817 GCA_016647715.1 Pavo muticus
GGCGGCGGGGGCGGGGCGGCGCGGCCCTGCGCGGCTCCCGTAGGGCGGCGTTGCGCTGCTCCGCGTGTCCGCGCTCCGGGCTCTCCCTGCGCGTTGCTCATTCATTCCCTTTCATTTTTTTGGCGTTTGTTTTTTCCTTCCCTCTCTCCCTCCTGCCATTTCCTCGTGCTGCCGCCGCGCAGCTTCCCGCTGAGCCTTCCCCGCCCTCCTGGACGCTCTCCATCCCATCCGCACGCTCGGGCTCTGATTTCACCCAGGAGCCCTCGCTGCCGTTCCCCCCTCGGAGCCATTTTTAGCCGCCTTCCCCCGCGCCGAGCCCCGGCCCGGCCCTCCTGCACCCACCGGTCCCGTAATTAACGCACAGCGCTGCGGCCATCGCTTCGGCACCGCCTATTTAAGATCTCATGAAAGTCATCAGTTCGCAGATATTTGTGCAAACGCTGTCGTTCTGGGCGGGCAGGGCAGGGTTTGCTCATCCAGATTGCACTTTGATTTTCATGAGCTCATCCCACAAACCGGGCACTCCATTAATGTGCCTTCACACGACTCTCCCCAGCCCTCGCGTACGCTGCTTAGAATGGCTCGGGTTGGAAGGGATCATCAAGTTCCAACCCCCTGCCACAAGCAGGGCCACCAACCTCCAGATCTACTAGCCCAGGTTGCCCAGGGCTCCATCTAACCTTGCCTTGGATACCTCCAGAGACAGAGCATCCACAGCCTCTCTGGATTTGGGCCCACTGAGCACCCCCAAACAAGTTCCCCATGCCTGGTGCACACCAGAAACCCAGAACCAGTCCAGCCTGTGGGCTGCTTTATAGAAAGGCATCCTTATCAGTACATCCCTTAAAGGCCACGCATGCAAATCAAACAATTCTTGGGAACAAAAAGCAACGTTGGGAACACAGCACGTATGGGGCGTTCTTTAGAGCAGCAACTCACCTAAGTTTGGGAATATCTGGAGCCACATGCTTTGCTTAGTCCATTTTGAGAGCAACGCAGAAACCTAGAGAGAAGCAGACGCATTGGAAAGGGTTCACAATCGAGAGCTCCTCCTGGATCACCGCGGTGCTGAGGGCCTTCCCTTAACACATGGCCCACATTTCCCAGAGCTCAGGAACAAATCCACTCAACTCTACCAATCTGTGCATTCACTGTATTCCAAATCTGGCACAGAAGCTGCCATCCCTCGTGCTTCAGGATTCCTTAAAGCCATCCTCACCCCTACACAGAAGGAACAGTTCCAAGTGAAGCCCCATTTATCCATTGCATTCTGTACTACTACTATAGAATTTGGCCCTTGCAGCAGAAGGAGCACTGTTGAAAAGGACTTGCAATTAGCCCTGTAATATAAATTAACAAAGCTTTAGTGCATACCTTATAATTAGAACAAAGTCTTTCTTAGAAGATTTAATATCACGCTGCCAGAACGAAGGATCATAATTCCAGCATTTCAGGGTTTTGTTTTGAGCTAACTGAGCTATAGAGGTATAATAAATAATTAACATTAAATCACAGCCACAGCAATTAGTAGGACATCTTGGGAATCGCAGCCTTTGCTCGCTTGCTAATTCAGACACACACACATTCACAGTAGCATTAATGGTTGGGGCAAATTAGCAGCAGCATTTTGCAGCTCTGCCTGGAAGTTTGGAAGCACATACAGAGGACCCTTTGATTTCACTGCAGTTTAAGCATTTCTTCAGGTGCTCTGGGGAGATCGTAACTGTGAGATGTTCAGTTTGCACACAACCAACAGCACAAAGCTTCCTTGGATGTTTGTTCTAATTACGCTTGAATCATTAATTCTTGCTACACAGACGAACCCCTTCAATTCAGAGCAAAGGGCCACATCCAGGAAATGAGAACACTGCAGGGACAAAGAACCACGGAAAAACATCTCCAGTTGTGCTTGCTGAGGACCATGAAGTACACAGACAGCAGGCAGCTCACAGCAGCATCAGGAGCTGCAGAAGTTCAAACAATCTAAAACCAAAATGTGACCGATGGCCAATTAAAAATTGCACATTCGTGTCAAATCACTGATCAAACAGCACCGGCCCCAAGAACTCTGTCACCAATCCGTTTTGTATCTGCTTCACTTTCCTAGTAATTCGACCCCTTAGACAAGGCTATAATGAACTACAACAACTCTCTTTAGAAATAAAGGGAGTAATTATCACCAAAATTATCACTGGAATTGAGTAATAGCTGGGTCACTGCAAGTTAACATCAGGGCGATGCGATTCATTCCTGCAGCACACGCTCTTTGGGACTTCACATGGTCTGAGCACAAAGTATCTCAGCAAAAGGGGTTTCTGCTGCTTTTTGGGACAGCAGTGCTTGCTAACATTCGCTGTGTTTCTCCATTCTTAATTTCACATGACTGCCTCTATGCATGTAGCCACTTAATTAACAGCCATTATCAAAACAGCGCTCTGCCTTTAGTACTGCCAGGTGGAGATCCACACAAGAGGTCAGGCAGCCCCTGCTTTTCGATAAGCAAGCAGCTCATGCCACCTCCAAAGTGTCAACTTCATTGGATTAAAGCTCTGCTATAACAAGGAGAAGCCTCAGCTTTCTCTTTCAGGAATTACAAAGGCTTTTTTCTTGACTCCAGCCTGGTGCAAGCAAAATGAAAGACTAATTAGACTTGGAAAGAATTTTTTGCATTCATTAAAGTTGGAGTTTGCAAGACCGGTTTAAAACCAGCTCTGAACTTGATCTGTTTAGAGCAGGTTTAGATTATAATGCCTGAAACCACAATTTGCAAAATATTAGTTGAAAGGATTATTTAAGCCCAATTTGTAGAGGATTTGTGCGCCTGAATTTTGGCAGGAGATTCAGTTTTTTAAAGGGAGTGAAGAATTGCAGGCAAGAATGCAGGGCAAGCAGGGCTTCTAGGAAAGAAAAATGGTCCTGGAGGTAGCGGGCAGGAAGCACCTGTTGGGGGGCAGCAAAACAAGTGTGTTTTAATTAGGAGGGCTTGTCTGGGAGGGTAGGAGGCATCCCAGTATCTTCTAGCTTAAAGAATAATAAGAGAGATGGCTAACTTGACATCCATACAAAAGCTACGTTCTTACCATCTTTAATTCTCTCACCAGGCTTTGATTAGTTGCGGTTACTTCTATGGGAGGATAAATCTGACCACAAAATAAGAGACTTATGATGGGAAACTAGCTTGGAACTGAAACCATGGCTACAGGACAAGGTAGGAGATCCACCTGACATAAGTTTAGCCCTTCTTATCATCTATTAGGAGGGATTAACAAAGCACATAGTTCAGGATCACCTGGAACCTCTTCAGCTTCAAATCCTCCACCTCAGGGTGATTTGATCCTAACCCAGAGCTCTGAAACCTGTTAGCAGCAGAAAACAGACCATATAAACAAGAAAACAAGACCAGAGGAAAATGGAGATCTTAAACTGAGCACCAGAAACACAAAGCGAGGCATTCAGAAAGTGCTTTAGTCTGGTAAGAGCAGTTGAACAGCAGACTGCATTGCAAAAAAAGACCTGTCCCTGCTGGGAATATTCTCAGCAGAGCTGCTCTGTGCCCGAGGGCAGAGCTGCCATAGCCCTTCCCAGCCCCAGTTTTCACCACTGATGCAGAGAATCTCCATTCCTCAGCTTGAAAATGCACTTTCTTTGTACCACTTCTGAAGATATTCCAAAGCACATCAATCCAAACGCAGAGGAAGATGAAAAAATTATTAGCTTGGCTGCTAGAAGAAAGATAATCAACATTCCTCCACCTTGGAGTACATTGAGATAGACAGAACGAACACTGCAATAACATAACCTTTACAAAACATGGAAAAACACCACTTCGTGCAGAGACTTAACTGAGAATCTGCTGCATCACCCAGAAGCACAAAGCAGCTCCCAGGTGAGAAGGGCTTTGCTCACCACCACCTTAATGAGGCACTTGGCAGGAAGGGGAGGAGCTGAGACAAGGAACATGAAGGCCATTGCATTGTTTTTTGGCTTTTTTTCCCTTTTTCTCTATTTTTTTTTTAACCTCTAAACCTCCTGACCTCTATGCTAAAATGTTTATTTTGGGTGTTGAGGGAATAGAATTGCTCATTCCTTACTAATAAACTTAAATAGGTGTTGTAAGTAAGAGCCTCAGAAACCTCTGTGAAACAAATCCCCTTAACAAAAGCAGGAAGCTAAAGCAAGCGTGTTACAAACATTGCTGTCTATGGGATTTCCCTCTTAGGTTTAATAGTGGGGTTCAATATCTTCTATTTCAGATCCCTCCTAAAGCAATGGACCCATATGCATTAATTAACAAGCTATTATCCTGTGCTGTGTGTTGGAATAATTCCACCTGCACAGGTTTACTTCAAAAGGCGTAAGTAAATATAAGTCTTAGCTTGAGTGCTGTAGTTATCCTGTGTGTATCACTGAAGCTGTTAATAAAACACATATAAAAGCCAGTTGATCTGAAAAGAGCTCCATTGGCTCTTTGGAATTGTGTTTTGCTGCTATTTTAATAGGACTTTGCAGTAAGGAAGTTAATTGCCAGCTGCATGGGTCCCAGCAGGGTGTGTGCACTCAGCACATCAGTGATCTGACTTTGCCAGGAGAAATGTTCCTTAAAAACCACAGGTTGTGGGATGAGATGGTTGAATAGAAT
The DNA here is from genome assembly GCA_016647715.1 of Pavo muticus. NCBI lineage: Eukaryota > Metazoa > Chordata > Aves > Galliformes > Phasianidae > Pavo > Pavo muticus. Next base: position 119,011 of record JACDJE010000304.1, read on the forward strand.
CTGGGATTGAGGATAATCTGGGATAAAATGCCCTTGCAGTCTTTGAACGGGAGTATTCTTGCTCTTGATCCTCACCTCTTGTGAAGCCTCGTGCTTTTGGTGTCTCGGTGTGCCATTCATGGTAGTGAGTGGCTATGGACAAACTGATGTCCTGGAATCACAGAAAGACATAAGAAATTCAACTGGTATTTTTCAAGGAGATATTTTTCACTCAGAGGGTGGTGAGGCACTGGAACAGGCTGCCCAAGGAGGCTGTGGATGCCCCATCCCTGCAGGCATTCAAGGCCAGGCTGGATGTGGCTCTGGGCAGCCTGGGCTGCTGTCGGTGACCCTGCACATAGCAGGGGGTTGGAACCAATGATCACTGTGCTCCTTTTCAACCCAGGCCATTCTAGGATGATTCTACTTTCTGGGATTCTAGAGGGAAACACAACTTCTAAATCAAAACAAAGAGAAAAAGAAAGGGAAAGGGAATGCAAAAGGCCTCAAGATATCTCTTTCAAATTCTCTTCATTCTTAAGCTGAGGATGAGCAGCAGCACTGCTGCTCTACTATTCCTGGAGTTGGAAAATGCCTGTGCAGGTAACCGGCACCATTGGTTGCAGTCATCCATTAACTTATCCCTTGAGGTCCCTTGACCTTTTGGTTTCATTTTTCCTTTCGTTAATAACAGCACGGTATTTCCAGGGCGCTTTTTAAGTTTTCAAACTTTTTTTTTTTCCATTTTGGTGAATAGGATTCAACTCTTTGCAGCTGAAACTGTTGGGAAACATCCCTTGCTTTGCTTTGCTTTGTCGCCCAGTTCTGGCTGCAGGTTTGTAAAAGTCTGAAGGTAATGCCAGGAATGAACTGAGAAGGGAAGGAAGGGAGGCTGAAATAGCAGACTGAATTGTTCCATTCACATGGCTTTTCTGCTAGGGAATAAGTTAACAGTGTAAACAGGAGAGAGGTGTGGTTTGCAGATTGGACAGGAAATCCTTAGTTCTAATCCTTGCTGTGTTGTTGATTCCCTTGGAGACCTCGAGCAAATGCTTTCTGCTCCTATTTTTTTCCTTGGAAGTGAACTGGGGATGATAGCACTTCACGAGCTTCTAAGAGCAGCCTTTCAGTTAAAACATTTATAACATGCTTTAAAAAGAGCTCGTGGTGCATGGGCTTGAAATCAACTTGGCTTCATGCTTGAGGTTATTTCCTTACGCTCCTCTGAGCTCCAGGGACCTTTGGGGGCCCAAAACAGCCTTTGTTTTTCTTGCTCATAACAATGCAAAGCAGATGATTTACCCAGGATATAAGGAAGTGTAGCCCTACTAATAGCCATTGTCCAGAGTGATCCGTGCTCAGGCATTGCTCTGCTGCCCTTAGCACACACTGTGGCTGCGTTTGCCCCAGTGCCAAAATATATCTCCTCTCATTCTCTCCTTTGGTGAAACCAAAATGAGGCTTACATCTTCATGCACAAGGGGAAATGGCTTTAAACTGGAAGGGGGTAGATTTAGACTGGATACTAGAAAGAAATTCTTCACTGTAAGGGTGGTGAAACACAGGAACAGATTGCCCAGAGAGGCAATCTCTGGGCATTCACATCCAGGCTGATGGGGCTGTGAGCAGCCTGGTCTGGAGGGAGGTGTCCCTGTCTACAGCAGGGGGTTGGAATGAGATGATCTTCAAGGCCCCTTCCAACCCAAACCATTCTATGATTCTATGTCTGTCCAGTTCCCCACAGTAGCTTTTGACTCAGTGCCCGATTCCAGTTTGGTCTCATAGGAATGGATGCTTCAAGGAAACCCCACTGCTTACAGATTTCAAGGAAAGCTGATAGGCAGACAGACTGATTGGAGCGTGGACCTCATTAAACTTCAGAGAATCCATCCAGGCAAAGAGGTTACAATGCTTCTTGTGTGGCAAAAGCCTTCATCCAAGTTTGCATCCTACTCTACCCCAGAGAACCCAGCGGTAAGGCTCAGGGATCAGACATGCCAAGTTCCTCTGCTTACAGCACTGCTTTGTGCAGCTTTTGCTGTGTGCAGAGCCTCCCCTACTTGCCCCCTGTTGGTGACATTGAATCCAAGGCTGAACAGCTCTGAGGCGGAGAACGACAAGGCTGGAATCAGTTAGTTTGTCATATTACGTGTTTATCAGCACTGTAGAAAGTTATAAGAGACGGACCATAAGGTAAATGAGAGATGCTTTTTGAAAGAGAGCTGTTCTCCAGGCCAATGTGAACAACAAAACGCCGCTTCTGTGTATTCAGTGCTAGAAAGCTGCCCCTCTCCAATTAAAAAATAAGGATTTTCTGACTTGAGTGAAATTTCATCTTGACAAAAACTTGGTTGCAGTCCAAATTGGACAGCAATTAGAAATAGTTTCGAATTCCCACCAAGTGGAAGTTCCCTGTGCTCTGCAGGGGCTCGAAGAAACCAGCAGCCTTATCAGATGTGTTTCCCAGTAGCAGGCAGGAAATCAACGGGAACATCAATTCATGGGGCAGCTACAGGTGCTTCCCATGGGATCAGACTTCCCCCAGCACCACCAGCACTGTCTTGCTGCTAAATACCATCAACCCTCACAATCGATGTCACCAAACCAAACAAGGTCTGGATTTGTTCCTCCATGGACCCTGCAGAAGCAAAACTCTGGTTCCCCTTGGTCTTAGGCGGTCCTGACTGTGCAGATTTCTTATCAGTAGGGTGAACACAGCGGTGAGTTTATTAAAGACATTGTTGGCAATTGTGCTGCACCCAGAGACAAAGCTAATTCTAACCCTGTATATAAAGAATGACTGCAACATCTGTGAAATGATCCAAGACAGAAGGAAGGATGTATTCCTCTGCTTTGTTTTCTAATACGTATTTCCCACAGGAGTCTTAATTCAAGTTCCTGCTCGCCTCATTCTGTCCAAGATCTTGAACTTTGTCACATTGCAAACCAGTGCCCTAATTAAACTTGTTGCTGGCCATCCTCAGCGGCAGGTAGGTCTTTCTTTCCTTCTTTCTTTCTTTCTCTGTATTTCGCCAAACGATCACAGAAATAAAAGGCTTTTGAAAGGCCTTGGTTTTCCTCTACACTGTAAAGAAAATGCATTTGGAAACGAGAATTACTTGCTCTAGCAGAGTTTGGCTGGATGATCTTTTGAGGTCCCTTCCAACCCCTGCAAATCTGTGATTCTCTGATTTCATTCCCCTTTCTTTTGCACCTCCCTGCTCTCAAGCTTCCTTCCTAATTGCTCCATTTACCCGCTGTCATTTTCCTATTTACTCATTTCTTGGCCATGTTTTTGCTCAGTGTTCCCCTCCTTGTACTAGACTGAACATTACATAAGGAGGCAATTGTTTGCTTAATACACTGTATCTCTATTGTCCTTTTAGAGCAGTAATGAGTATGAGACAACTGGACTTTGGATCTGCTACAAGAAACCAGAATGGCCTTCACAAGAAGTGATGCTGTGGTGCTCATCTGCAGAGGTGTCTTCTGCAGGAAAGCCAATTAAGGCTGGATGCATTACCAGGTTCCTCTGCAACCAGTGTGATGCTGGTCTTGAATGTGAAGGTAGGAAGGTGAACCGATCTTGGGAACAGGCTTTATTCCCTCTCAATCTGCACACCCAGGAATGATATTTATTATTATTTATTATATTTTTTCTGTATAAAGGCAGGCTTTTTGAAACAGAAGGTGCTTTCTTTGATTTGCAGGTTGTCTCAGTGTAGGCTCTGCTTTGGACAGCACTGAAAAGCAGCCATTTCCAGGGTAGGTTTTGAAATCGGTTCAGTAGCAAACAGCATTACAGCACAGGTCAAAAAGGGGCTCATTCTATACTTTTTTCTCTACCAAAATCAAAGCTATGCTCAAAATTCGAAGGCTGACAAGGAACTCACAGGAGCTGGGTTTTGTTCTCTGTTCAGTTGCACATTCATGGCACAACCGAGGCAAATTATCTGATTTCTTACTGCCCATTTTCTAAAAGCAGGGACAACCTTTAGCAAGGTTGGTGTGTTTGGGTCCTCTGACTGCCCCTAACATTAAGGATCCTGACTTCTTTCTGTAGCTCTCGATGCTGCGTGAATGAAACTAATTATTCCTTGCTAAGTAAGGACTGAAGTTCCCTCAGATTTCTGTGCAAAATGCAGGTTGGGTTAAGATTCAATGCAGTGCCAGAAAAATTGCAGAAGACATAATAAACATATCAGATAAAATTGCTTGGGAAATGCAAGGTAGAAAGCAAATACCCTTGGTGGAATATAAAAATAACTCTCTGAACAAAGAGATGCAGGGACCACAAGCGCTTTAAAAACACAAAACATCTGGAGGAAAAGAAAGCCTTTGTCCCTTTAAAAGTCTACAAGGAGTCACAATCTTGATATTTTTTTTTATATTCCCATCTGAGAAGGTGTAGGATTTCAAGGGATGTGCCAAGCACGAGGACATGATGCTGGATGGCTCCAATGGGCACTGGCTTTGGTTATTTTTGGACACATGAGTACTCTCGTCAATGACGCCAGTGTTGCAGCTGGAACAAAGAGAGGCTTCTGTTTTGTCGTGGAGATAAAACTTGAGTGGACGCGTGGAGGAGGGGCAGCAAAGGGGAGGAAGGCTGCACAGCATGACCCATATCACGTTTTGCTAACAACAGCGTCCATTCATTGCTTAATTAAATAGTTAATTAAGTTCCGTGCGTGGACTCGATACTCAACAATTAATTGTGGGCTCATTGCGTTTTTCAGTCTGATGAGGAAAACAGAAATCAATTCGTTGTCATCCCCTGCATGTTGCCCACCTCACGGAGCACCGATCGATGTGACATCATTGGCTGCCCTTCATGGCACCAGTGGGCCGGGCTGCATGAGATTCCCATGCCCTGGGGGGAGTGTTTAACATGGAGCAGGATAACATCCCGAAATAGGAACAGCAACTTGTAGGTTGGTTTTCAAAAGAGGGAATGTTGGTGTCATGGTTGGAGCATAGAAGAGCAGGGAGAAGAGTTTATGCTCCAGTTAGCTTCCGAATGTTGTGATTTTGGGTGAGGACTGGACAAAATTCTCTTAAATGCTTGAAGTGGAAACCCCTCCGCTCTTTCCCCTTTGTTGAGATCTGTTGTGAGTCCCCAAAAATAACTCGTAGAGGTCAGGTCCCTCCCATTTATATGTTCACAATGGTATGTGGCATTTCAGTTAATGCTAAGAGCCAAGAATACTTCCAAGTTCTTCGGGGCAGCTCTGGGTATTTGTCCTTGATGAACCCAATGCTGACGCTCAGTGTGTGGACGGGGTGGGAGCTGTATGAGGCTGCTGGGGGAATTTGAGATGGGAGATCATAAATACTGGACAATTTCCACTCTAAGTCGTGGCTGATGAATGATGAGCCAACGTGGCTTGTAGAACAGGGAATGTCTTGTCTTCAGCCTTCTCTAAAAGTATTTGTTTATACACCTGTGTTTTTCTCTGTATTTTTTAGGAGAAAACCCGTCAGGAGAGGGAAGCAAAAGATGAAACAGATGAGGCAGATGTGGAACAGCAGCAGCAGGATAACAGGCAGCTTCCTTTGGGATATTTCCTTCCCAGTATCCTAAAAACAAGAGGTGAGAGGGTAAGCAGGAATCCTGAATCCCATGCACATGTGAGTCTGGTTAAGCAGAGACCCAGCAAGCTCAGGAACATCCACCGTGGAGTCTTCTGCTACCACTGTGTGTATCACAGTGGGACAATGCAGCTTTGCCTACAAAGTTGTGCTGTTTGTGTGCTTGTGTTGGGGAGCAGCACCCAGAATTTCCTTCCTTTATCTCCACCTGCAGGCGGCCACAGCACAGGCCTGTGCCTGCCCGTACAGCCAACGAAAACTAAATTGCACCAGCTGTCTACAGCTGGTCACAGAAAGTGTGCTTCATGGTACTGTAATTGCATTTACTCACCTAATTAGTGGTGAAAGGAAAAGTACCGTGCCAAAAAGAGAAGTTTGATTAAGGGTGCTCGGTGAGAGCAGCTGTAGGGGTAACAAAAACCAGCCCCAGCTTTGGGGAGGTCAGAACGTGTTACTGGTGGGCTGTTTTTGGAGTAGGCCCCGTAACCCCTTTAATTGACTCCCTAATCTGAAAGGGTCGATGGCTAAAAGAGCTTTGAACACAGCAGAATGCACATTCCCAAAGTCACAACTCAGTTTTTAAAGTGCAGGTAATGCCTTTTCCTAACGTTTACCAGTGCAGCTGTGCAGTAACCACAAAATTCAGAGCAATATACTGCCAAACAAATGGACCTCTGGACATGTGACAGGGCTTGCAATGCTGAAACTCAAAATGAGCATTCAACTGGTTTAAAATACTGTAGATATTGGTCTTGATTCCCATGATGTTTGCACCTTTCATGGCTCTTTTTCAGTGCTTTGGAAAGATTGATCTCGGTCGTTCTTTTGCTTCAGGTAGGTTTCTGTATTAATTACACTGCTAGTTTAACTTCCAAATCAGAGCTGGATGAATGACTCAGCTGCTATTTTATCGCTATCCTTTCAATTTTGGGTGGGAAATGTTTTATATAACTGCACTGTGTCACGTTTTCAGCTGAGAAAAGACATCTTTTGCTGCCTCGTGTCCTGAGAGACCTTCTAACCCATAAAAATGACAACGCTGCGTTATCCTCTCCTATTAGGCATGCAAGGAAAGATACCCACTGATTGTTTATCTTCCAAAGAGATGAAAGATCACAATTGAAATATTCTCCTTCCCTTCCTCCCCACCTTTATCTGCCCAATATCTATCAGGGACAGTGAGGAACGCTCAGGAGTTTAGAGATGAAATGTGTAAACTTTCAATGCTGGGATCCCAAGGTTGAGACCACTGAGTTGTTACCTTTTATCAACTGTTTATTGGCCTGCAATGTGATGACCTGTCTCTGGGTTTCAGTCTGATTCCTGCAGGATGGCTGTCCTTGAAAGCAAAAGCCATCATCCTGGCTGATGCCCTTCATTCACAGGGACATCTGAAAAATTAAAGAATGAGTCATGGAAATCCTTTCTGGGTGATAACCCCCAAAAGGAGCTGCTCAACCAGTCCAATCCAAATCATAGAATCATAGAATGGCCTGGGTTGAAAAGGTTGAAAAGGACCACAATCTGGTTTCAACCCCCTGCTATGTGCAGGGTCGCCAACCAGCAGACCAGGCTGCCCAGAGCCACATCCAGCCTGGCCTTGAATGCCTGCAGGGATGGGGCATCCACAGCCTCCTTGGGCAACCTGTTCCAGTGCGTCACCACCCTCTGTGTGAAAAACTTCCTCCTAATATCCAACCTAAACCTCCCTGTCTCAGTTTAAAACCATTCCCCCTTGTCCTATCACTATCCACCCTTGTAAATGACCAGACGTTATTACTTGGCTCTAAGAATCGAGATCTCTTCAGTTCAGAAAAGACCCATTCACACGTGAAACAATCCTGTACAAATGTGGCAGTGCTGATCTCTCCCCTTTCTCCATCCTCTGAAAAGAAAAGGGATTCCCAAGCTCACAGAAGGTTCTGTCTTCTCCTTGCAGCATGGTGCCAGCAATGCAATCTGAGGATCCTTGCTCTGTCGCCGCGTGCACTGTGGATAAAAACAGAGAACCTCAGGCTGTGGTTGAGCCACTGCTCTGCACAAACTCCAGTTTGGTGGTAATTGCTAATAGCTTCTCGTGGAGATTACGCTAATCATTTTAAACAGCCCATAGAGCGCAGTACAAACATATGACAGAGGAATGTGAGAATTACCAAATTCCTTCCTTCCTGTCAGCCATTTCGTACAGTATGTTTCAAAGAATATATTGGTTATATTGTTCCAAAGGCAAAGAAACCCCAAAGAAAACATTTAGGGCAAAAATAGGCCCTTTCAGAGGAGCCTCATAATATATCCTAACAGAATCTGAGTAAAGCTCTGAAAGGAAAGGTTTGTTTCGTGGGTAGTGACATACCTATCAAAAGCTATAAATTAGCAGTACACATACCCTGCTCATTATTAAGCCTTGTTCAGACACGATTACAACCCTTCTATTGGATGCTTTTTTTCTTTAATCCATCCTCTATGTTCACATTGCTGCCTGTGCTGGGTGACAGCACCATAGGAAAGCAATTAATTCCTCCAAGGTTTTTCCCATTAGGGGGTTTATCTATCAATGCTGTATTTCAGTAGGAAATGCAGTAATGCTGCCACCTATGGAAAATTTCCCAAACCCGACCTTTGCAGCCCAGCAAACGCTTCTGCAGCTGTGAAAACAGGATCTGAACGTGCACCATTGATCTGCAGATAAAACCACCCATTTGTTATGGGGTCTCTGTTAATCTAGACGTGAGGTGGCTCAAATTCTCTTCCTTTCAAATAAATTAGTTTTGAAATTGAAATTGTTTCCGGAAATTGGTCCTTAAGACAATATTTTTGCTTGACGGTGGCACCTGGAGGCCTCAGCATAAAATACCACTGCCCTGTGATGGTAAGTGCTGTGAAAACATCAGGCAGAGCTGGGCAGCACTTCCAGCCCCCATCTTTCCTCGCAGAGGTGTGGAAGATGTCAGGGAAAATTAAGTTCTTCAAGGATCAATCTGACTTCTGCACACACGTAATGAATGTATTTGCTTTGGGTGACTGCTGCAGGGTGTTGTCCTGTGGGTCGGGGCTGTTCTGTGTGTTGAAGTAGGCAGCTGGCAGGGATGTGGGGTGTCACACAGGACAAGGTCCTGGAAATGCACCAGGAATGTGCTGAAAATCATAGAATTATGCAATCATGACGGATGGAAAAGACAACTGAGATCATCTAATCCAACCATCCACCTACCACCAGTATTGCCCATGTCCCTAAGTACCATATCCCCATGGTTCTGGAACTTCCCCAAGGACAGTGACTCTACCACCTCCCTGGGCAGCCTATGCCAGTGCCTGACATAGGTCAGAGAATTTTCTCCTAATATCCAACCTGAACTTCCCTTGGTGCAACTTAAGGCCATCATCTCTTGTCCTATTGCTGTTACTGGGAGCAGAGGCCAACCCTCACCTCACCACCACCTCCTTTCAGCCTTCCAGCCACTCTGCCTCAGGCCTGCAGCAACACATGGGGCTGGTTGCCCAAGGAGGTTGTGGATGCCCCATCCCTGGAAGCATTCAAGGCCAGGCTGGATGTGGCTCTGGGCAGCCCGGTCTGCTGGTTGGCGACCCTGCACATAGCAGGGGGGTTGAAACCAGATGATCATTGTGGTCCTTTTCAACCCTGGCCATTCTGTGATTCTATGAAAGTGCTGAGGGGAGCAGCAGGCAGTGAGCACTGAACCCCAGGAGCAGAGCTGTGCCAGCACGGCCTTCTTCCTCAGAGAAAAGCAGAGCTTGTCCTCCCCACTTCCTGACCTCGCACATGGAACAGAGAATCGCAATAGAAATCTGAGCAATACGTTTGTTTTTCTCCATTTGTGCAGTTTAAGGGGAGGAAGGAGTGAGTCCCTACAGGTGTGAGCCCCCACAGGTGCCCCTATGATTGCTGATTGCTGATGAGAGCCCTGGGACAACCCAGAGGCACTGCTGAACCTTCCAGAACTGTGCAGGCTCACTCGTGCTCTTGATACAAAGCCCCTCTGCCACATGCTCTGACTTGCTGGCAGTGCTTTTCTCTCTTTGAAATCCTTCCTGTGAGGATGTTTATCTGGTAGGAGCTAATTTATTTTATGGTGATATGGTGGTGGTTTTCTTGTTGTAGTTGTTGAGGTTTTTCCTCTTGGTTGTGGCTGTTTGGTGCTGCTTTGCAGTCCTGCCTCAGTGGTGCTTTGGGCTTTTATAACAGTTTGAGAAGGGGCTTGGCCCCTTTATTTATTTACTTGTTATTATTTTTTTGCAGTGGTGATGCTTTTGCTCTTTTTTTTGTGGTGTTTTAGGCAACGGAGTTGCTAGTTGGATTTGTTATAATCAGCCTAACAGTAAAATAGTGGGACAGTCTGCTGTAGGCGTTGGTAGCTCGTGCAGGCCCGAGGCCTCTAGAAAAAGAGGAGCTTGTCCATAAACGTTTATGAATATTGTGATTTTTAAATTTATCTTATTTTTTGTTGTTTTTTTTCTTAATGAGGAAGTGTAAGATGCTTTTACAGGGGTGGGGTGGAAGTACAGTGGCTATAGGCCTACCCATAGACTTTGTTTTTATCTGCTTCAGTTCAAACTAATATTCTATTGTTCTGAAGTTATCCTTTCTATGAATTCTTGTGTTCTTTTTTTTCCTCTTTCTAGCTGTGGGTAGGGCTGGGAGAAGGCACGTCACTGTAGAGTGGTTCCAAGCCTAGCATGGGAGGGTTGTGTCTCCTGCCTAACAGAAAGGGGTTGTTGTATGGAAAATGGAAATATAAGGATGGGTAATGCTTAGTGTGGCCTTAGCCCTGAAAGCTGTTCCAGGTTTCCTGGATTAGCTGCTCAGCACATTGTGATTTGGCAGCTGTGCTGCTTGCCCTGCTCAGGGCTGTTACACAAAGGGAAGGAGGCAATGTGGAGGAACACATAAAAATCCAATCTGGTGTTAATGACGGCAGTGCTGTTGTACAGTGGAGTAATGAGAGCTGAGCAGGGAGCAAAGGTCTGAATACTCAGGTGATGCTCGTAAGACAAGCTCAGCAATCAGCAGTGTGGGTTGTTACCTTAAAAAGCATTGCTAGTTGCTGTGGGTGAGATTGGACTTGAAACCCTTGGCTTTGCAGTTTTGCTTTGATTAAGTGATGTGCACAAATCTGCTTATGTTGTTTTCCTTTCCTATCACCAAGAATGCAGTGAATGCGTGTTGTCATACCTTGATGAGTCTTAGCCTTATTTTTGAGGTATAAAAATGTTTATTTCATGCTTGCTGCAAGGACTGCCTGAGGGACGAGCGTGATACTTGCAAGTGTTATTGGGTAATGTGTTTAGTCTCAGTGGGAAGTCTGTGCTGAGCTGGAGGCTAACTGAGGTTTTGCATGGGGTGTATCTATTTCTGCCTGGAAAGGAGCAAGGTGTGTTTCTGGAGGGGAGGTGCTGTGGGTCTGAATGTTTTGAACGTGGAGTGATGCCCTTGGATGATGGTGTGTATTTCTTGATCTCAGTAAGAAGCAGCAGCAGCACATGCCTCTCCATGCTGAATGTAAGCAGTGGACCTGGAGCACACGCTGTGCCCATCTCATTCCTCATGTATAGCACACAGCTGTGTGCTGAGGCCTGGGCTTGCTTCTGTGGTGTGTGAAACTTATGCTCCTACTGTTTGTCACTGCTCTGATCTCCAGAGCATCTGCTTCTGACCTGGGATGTTGGCAAGGTTTAAGCAATACATCTGAGTGTTCTCCCTTTTGAAGCTGGTGCAGGGACAGGTTGAGGGGAAGCAACTCATGCCCTGCTTCCTTAGGGTGCCTATGCTTCATTTGCTGACAGACCAGAAGCAGCAGCCTGGAATTGTGGTGTGGTGGTATATTGATGCTGGGATTACCCTCTGGGAGACAAATACTAATTAATGGTCCACAAAACCAGGCTTTGTTCCCCATGTTTTACTTGATCCATTTAATGGATGGATCTTGATCTATCTAATGGCTTGTTATGCAGTAAGTTAAACACGTGAAGGTGTATTGTGGCAGGTCTATGTCTTTTTAGCCCAAGGTCTGTGCTGCAGTGTGTAGTGAGGAAGTGAAGCTGGAATTTTCAGTCACTGTTGCTGGAATTTGGGCACTATTCTTGTACCCGAAGGGGTTTGGTACCAATGTTTCTGTGTTCTTTGTGTAAGATGTGCCTGGTGCTATCTAGGCTGCCAGAGCTTGCAGTGTTTTTCATTAAGACTGTCACCACGTCCTCAAGCATAACACGAGGTGTAGTCTTCTGGGAGACTTGAATAGACATGAAGTGTAATACATAAACATATAGTAAAAGTTTGACTTGCATGCACCGTCACCTGCATTTGATAAAGTAGTCCATGTTGGCTCCTAGTTCTGTCAGGTGTTTACGTTGCTTCAGTTGCAAACAATCCCTAAATTATAAGGCTATTTTTCTCTAAGTGTTACTGGCTCTACCTGCAGGGATGTGAACTGGCAGTGAGGGCCCTTTTGCATTGAGTGCATTGTGGAGGCTGTAAGAGACTGCAACGTTTGTCATTTAGATTAAAATATAGTTGGTTAATGTTGCAAATGTTTGTAGGCTTTGGGGAAAAGAGTAGGGGCTGAAACTTGCAAAGGAACTTAAGGGAATAGGTATTGAGATGCCAATGGAAATTGGACCTTGGAGCTTATCTCAATGAGAAAGCAGACAGGAATGGCTGCAGCACTGATCTTCATCACTTCCAAAGCAGGTGTTTCTAGTCCAGGAATCCTAACTTGTCTTGATGGGCTTTGGAGGAAATAAGAGAGTTCTAAAATGGCTGATTCTGTAATAAATCACTCCATCATCCTCCCCCTTAGATCACAGCCTTTGTTATCTCGCTCTCATCTGCTCCACGTGGGCCTGAGAGAAGCAGAAAGGTAAAAAGAGGAAAAGCAGCTTCGGATATTTTTGGAAGGAGTTTGACTGTGATGTAAAACTCTCTGGGGCGTGTGATTATTTGGCAAATGGAAGCTGAACTGCAGAATTGCCTGGTAAAAACAAGTGCAAAGCCAGCGAGGTAGCATGCAAGGAGTGGTGGAAATAGAATAGTGCAAATAGAAGATATAATTCTCCCTCTGAGGAGGACACTGCAGACTGTCAATGTCTGGGCTCTTGGAAGGTGTATTCTTGGCTCTAATGTTATCCTGAGCCTGTTCTGTGTTGGTCACTGCAGGGAAAAATTGTTGTAAATGCTTCTGTGTGCTGGTATCCTGGAACACAGCCTGGCTTTATGTCATACAGGATGTCTTGATTGTATCAGTAGCAGATATCTAAAGTGGTTTTATTTCTTCATGGCAGTTTCAGATAAACTTTTCCTGGTTGGAGTCGGGCTGAATTTTTCCAAGAAATAGTCATTCTTTTCCACTGTGGCCAAACATGAGAATTCTTCTGTTATCTGCTTTTCATTTGTGCTTGTCAGCTGTGGATCTTCAGTCATGCTGTAGAGGCATGATATGCTGATTTAGCAGGGAGAAGGAGATGGGCATGCTTCAGGCTATGGAATCACTTGCTAGTGGAACCTGAGGTTATTGATCCTCAATTTATTGCTACGAGTTGTTCCTGCTGCAGTCCATGCTGGCAGCAGAAGTTGGGTTTAATCCAGGTGGTAATTCCTCGTTGTGGGGAGCTCCTTTGGGTTGGTGCTTGGGTAGCAGGCCTGACAGTGCAAGGTTCTCAGTCTGCAGAGGGTTAATTTCTATGGTCCTGTTTATCTGACCCTACCACTAGTGCCAAGTTCCCCGTGCCGTGTAGGTGGAGGTACTTTCCTGTATGTGTCATGATGGGGACAGAAGCTTTCTGCTGTCTTGGGGATCAGACAAAGCTGTCAGTGGTGCCAGGCAAAGGAGTGGCAGAATGGTATCTGCTCTGAGCATAAAGGCTGAACGAGCATTTCTATCAAGTGTTACTTGAGCAACAAAGCCTGTACTGGCAGTACCCAAAGCGGGGAGCAGCAGAGCTCCTAGGAATCTGTTTAACCTTGAGGTTCTATGAGGAAAAAGTAAAGTTTAGAGGGGAGAGCCTATTAGAGTACAGCATGGTTCAGAAGACAGGAGGGTGCCTGTATCAGAGTAACAGCACTAGGGAGGCTTTTTGGGGGCTGGGAGGAGCAGAGTCATGCTCCCTAAGTGAATGTGGCCTTGTTCATTAATGATGAGGGCAGTTATTAGCTCTGTGACAACGATATGCTGTTAAATTATGTCATTACATACTGGAAGGATATTTAGTTTGTTCGTGAGAGAAACTGAAGCAAATCTCCTTCAAAAGCAAACAGCAAAAGAGCATTCATTAGGAAAGAAAATTCATTAGCTTTGCTTGCTGTCAAAGAAATGAAGATGCTGGTGATGCTGTGGTTGTGCAGACCACAAGATGGTGGCATTGCACAGGTAAACGGTATGCAGTGCAGTGGCTTCTGCTGCAGGCTGGTCTTGTGTGTTATCAGGGCTTGTTTTGGGAATGGAAATCCAGTGTTGAGTATTTTCATCTGTTCCACTGCGAACCAGGAGTCTGGGGGACTGTTCTTGATGGAAGGGCCGCTTGTTTAAAATGGGATCCCTTTTCTTGCCTCTTTTCCCCAACCCAAGTTGTTGAGCGATTTGAATAACACTTCTGCCCTGCGAGAAGACTGAATACGGTTCTAATTGGCAAAATAGGGCAGAATTCCTGGTGCAATTTCAGACAAATGGCTTAACTTCTATAGACCTCTGTTTCTAAACTGTAAGTTGAGTAAATAAATCATCCTTCCATTTCACCCCCTACTTACTCTGCAGTCTCTTCAAGCACTGCTTGTGTATGTAATGCCTAACTCACTATATCCTTTCTCTTTTCAAGTAATGGAAGTGCCCTGGTAATTCTAATTGTTACTGAACTGTGCAAATGATGGGTTGAGTGATGGCTCACCAGTGGCTGACCTGCACTAAAAAAGTGACGAGCCTTTTCTCTTGACATGTGGACTCATCGCACTTGATCCTCCAGATTTGCACTTGAATTGTACTCTGTAGATCTGCCTTTTGTCTTTCTACCCCAATGGTTGAGGCTCTGCTGCCAGCTTCCCATGTCCCTCCCCTGTTGGAAGTGCTGCTGTTGGGATCATCTCAAGCCATCAGTTCAGCTATTCTGCCTCCTGCTCCTGTTTCCACAGCAGTCCAAACCTTTCTCTAAGACCCTTCCACTGCCTCTTTAGGGCTTTTCCCCTATCAGAACTACTCCCTTATCAGCACGTTTGTCGACACCTTGACACTGATAGTGGTGAGGGCTCAGTGGCACTCCCCCTTTGTGTACACACGCTCACTTCTAGATCATTTTATCAGCTACTGAGGAGAAAGTTGCCTGCCAGACTCCTTAGACATAAGATGGTAATAATTTCCCTTTATTAAGAGTTATCTTTTTTGCTTAGAAGGTGATCTTCATTGTGGTGGTGGGAAAATGCGGGTCAGAACTAATGTGCCATGCTATGGAAAGCATTAAACTTTATTATGTGGATTAAATCATTAAGTTGTGATTTTAAATCTTTATGGCTGACTGAGGATTCCTATCTTCTGCTCAGTGCTGCTTTTTACGTTGAACATTCAGTAATACACCTTTTTATTTCCTCTAACCCATATTTGTTGACTTTGACATGGGTTAAACTCTTAGATATGTAGGCTTTCTTGCTAGAGCTGATGCATAGCATCCTATACGAAGCATATTTGGGTTTCTACTATCTCACATGTAACAGCAGTGGGTCTTGTGAAGTCAGTGCTCAGATATGAAGCTGCTCTAGGACTACTGTTGGAACCAATGGCCAAACTTTCCCTGATCAAATCCCTGATTTCTCTATCTGTTGTACTTACGAGCAACAAATGTACCTAAGAGAGCAAGGGAGAGGAAACTGGTGCAGGTGTTGAAGTGCATCAGATGATCAAATGTTCGGTTTCTATCTTAAAAAACAAGTCCAGTGTTAAACAGCAGTTCTGGTAACTTTAAGACTTGTAAGCTATATTCCCCCTTTAAAAGTGTAGAAACCTTTGTTGAATAATATTGTAAAATTTTGTAATATCTTAAGTTATATATGTTAATGTTGTAAATGTATATAAAACTATATACATTACATATGTATGTTTGTATGCTATATGCATGTTAGTGTGCAAGTGGTGGTTCAAGTCCTTACATAATACTTGAAATACAAGTCAGTGTAATTGGCTCGTTCAGTCAAAGCTTGATGGAAAGGAGAGGTTGTCTTGTTCCCAGCCCACAGTGTGTTCCTTAAAACAGATGTTTGTGTCTTGGCTGTTGGAGGCTTTTTCTTAAATGTTATTTTGCAGGGTAAATGGCAAGTGTGCCAATAATGGAGCCTTGGGGAAATACTCTCCCTATTCATGGATAGCACTGTCCCAGAATCAGGAGCTCCTGAGATTGAATCCCTCCTTTGCAGCTGGCCTGCTGTGACTTTGACTTCCTCGTGCTCCCACTTCCTCTATGGCTGAGCAGGAATAAAACAACAGCATTTACCCAATGTGGGTGTTGAAAAACTGGCCTTGGTGCTTGTGTTGAAAAGGAAAAAGGAACATCAGGGAAAGGTTTCTTTATTATATGAATGGAGGTATTCAACTTACAGGCTAACCTGACTCCAATGAAGTGTGGGGGCTTTGGATGACTGCATTGTTCTTGGGTATTTATTAAAATGGATTTGTCAACTTGCTTATGAATAATGAGTGAACATCCTGATTGACCATTTCTGCGTTGTACTGTGACTAGTTGGTTGCCCTGCCTGGTTAAATTATGGGCTAGCAGGGAAACGGTGAAACATACTGAGGTGGTTGTTAGCTTTGAGATGTAAGCACCCACCAAATGGCCAAACGTGCTTAATTGAAGTGTGGTGCAAGATGAACGATGCCCAGAAAAATACCTGTCTTGTATTTCAAACTGCAGTTTATTTCTTGCAATACCAAAGCTCTGTTTGGAGCTCTTTTACAAATGCATATTGAGAGAGGAGCCATACGCTCTTGGTTTGGGCCTTACGTGCTGTTTCAACAAGGGATAACGATCCAAGAAGCATTGTCTGGCCTCCCAACCAATACTTGTTTTGACCCCTCTCTGCTGATTACGAGGATAGTAAGGATTTCCTTACACAGTAGATATATCTGCCACTGATTTGCTATATGTATGAAATACCAGTTTCCTCTTTTTCAGTTTGTGATCTTTTAAATCAAAACCCAGCTTCCTATCTGCCACCTTACTGGAAGCCAGTAAGGCCATGTAAGCACTTATTGGACACTGGTCCTAGACTCCAATAGGAAGTGCTGGCTGGCTGCAGTGGCTGGCAGAGAGCCAAAGCAAAGTTTGGAGCTGTTTGATACCTGCAAAGGCCTTTTATTGCCTGTAGGCTCTGTCACCATTAACATTATTCATATTCTACATGGGAGGGGGGAAAAAAAAGATGCCATAAACCATCTTGTAAAATGCTCTACCCCTCTGGAGGCTGCGCGTGCTGTGCTGCTCTGCAGTTTGGCATTCTGCACAGTGTGTGGTGGTGGTACCCAGCCCCCTCCCGCTGCTCACAGCACAGACCAGTCCAGGTCAGTGCAGGAAGCCCTGGGTGTAGGGATGCCTGTGGGGGAGAGCTGATTGCACTGGAAGGCTTTCTGAAGTGACAACCCAGACCAACCACGTAGCAGAAAATCATGAGTTTCAAATGTTGGAGCTGTTGGGGCATGAGCTGGTAGGGCATGAGATTCTCTTCCAGGTAGAGGATAAAGCGTGGCCTATTTGGAGGTATTTAAGGCAGCTGTGGTTACTGTAGGTGATCCCATGGATTACTTGGAGAATTCTTTCCTCAAATAAGTGATTATAGGGAAAGGGGAAAGTAAACAGATACCAAGTCTTGAAAAATGAGTGACTGTCCTAGAGTGACTTCACCTGAGGACCACACACTATAGCATGAAATCATGTCTTCTCTTGGCTTTCCTTTTGTGTGCCTCTGCTTTCTTATCTCTTTCTTGGTCTCTTGTGAAGTTTGGACTGTGAGCAGCGCAGTGAAGGAGCTTTATTCCATCTGTTAGACACCAGTCACTGGGGTGGCACATAAGCAGAGTACGTTGCTAGCACCATCCCACACTGTTTGTACTTGCAGCCCAGCACTGGAAATAGCAAGCAGGAGAGTCTTAAAGCTGTATGGCATGGACTTGCTATGAGCAAATTCCATTGCCATGAAAACATCCAGCTTCTTTGATAATTGTCTGTCCAGATGATGCCTCAGTAGGCCTGCTGGAAGGACACCACACTGGAAATGTTTTCACATGAAAGCTGGAGCCTGTACTTAGTAGGACTGATTTTTGCTGTCTTGCTGCAGATTATGAATGGAGAAAGAAATTATATGCCATATGCTCCAACATATTCTCCCCTTCAGATGCTTGGAACACATGCTCTTGAAAACAACAGAGTGTGTTTTCCTCCTCTAAAGCCAAAGAATACATGTGGATGGCAAAGCTTTGTCTGCTTGGGCTGCTCCTCTGAACCCATTCATCACTTCTGTTGTCACTGACACCCTGTGGACTTGGAGTGACCAAAGGTTTATTGTACTGCTTCCTCCAGTAGCTCAATACCAGGGGAGGATGCGTGTGGAAAACTGGTTTTCTTCTATTCCCCTTCTGACCTGGCATTCCCCTTTGTTACCTGGTATTATCCAACTGGTGTGCAGTGACTGTAAAACTAGGGTGGCCTGCCTTGGAAGGACTGTCCCCAACATCTTCTGATGAACTGTGGCCTATGGGACAATTCCTGTTCTCCCATCTGTGGGAGGAGCACTAAGTAAGGAAAACGTGCCTGAGCTGATCTCAAGGCTCATGACTTAAAATTTCCCATGGCTCACAGTGAAGCCTACTTTGGGCATACCTACCTGCTGCACAGCCTGGCTCTGTTTTAAAGGTGCCTTTTTGTGTTGTGCTAACAGCGACCCTTTACCAGTGAGACTCTAATCTGACTTCAGCTCTCATCAGATATCAGCTAATCTGAATTCGATGCCCTTAGCTTGATTTCTTAATGTGGACTGACTGAATCCTAGAGCTTGTAGAAAGAGATCTGCTTCTCATGCTGTTCCTATTGGGATATTTCCCTAGAATGCCTTCAGAAGAGCCTTATCTGTGTGCCCAGGCATGATGCCACCCATCAGCCTTGGGTCCATCATCTTCTGCAGGTCTGTACAGGCTTTATCTGTCCTCAGGCTTCACCTTTGCTGATGTGAGTTTCTGCTTATGGAAAACATGCTTGAGAAGCTGCAGTTGAAGTTGTTATATCTGGATATATGATATATCTGTCAGGCACAGAGTTGAAGGATATTCTTTCCTTCTGTTGCAGCATCTCAGCTTGGTTGCAGGGCTGTGTGGTGCAGCCTTTCATTTCAAGTATATTAGCAATGCTCTTTACTAGGAGTAGTATCAGGTTATTTAGTAAAACATTACTTTTCCCCATCCAACTAATACTGATGATGGAAATGTAATGATGTCCAGTCAGGCTGCCCAGACCCTTTTAAGCAGCAGAACCATTTAGGCATGTGTAAATTTCAAAGCATCTCTATTTACTCTAAAAATGAAGACTGAAGAAGTAGCGATGAAAGAAACAGTTCAGATGGTAAATGGTAATTGAATAGCACAGAAGGCATAAAGCTCATGGTAGATGGCTCCTTCCCCTAGGAAGGGTCTGGGGTAGACGTAGGTGCTAATGATTTAGAGTGAACTCTCATAAAATGGAAGCTCAGAGTTGTAAACCATTTGTAAACCAATTGTAAACCATTGGTGCTATGGATCCTCAGCCTCGCTGCCTGCGTTAAAGTGCAAGCATTTGCAGGATCAGAATCTGGCCACGCGGACTGGCAGCTGCTGAAACGTGGTTTGCTGAGTCCAATGAGCTTCACGGAGCCAGGAGTGCAATGGTTCAGTTCCACCAAGTCAAGAAAAAAGCACTTCAAATTATTAAACACTCTTCAGAGAAGAGCAGAGCTGTCTCTCCAAGGTTGTGAAGCTCTAATTATGATATACTGAGCTTCTAACTACTTCCTTCTTGCCTTATGGAAAGAACATAGGACTAGTCAGGTTAGATTAAGCTTCTTGTATGTTATATCTTAGCTTCAAGTACCAGATGCTTTAAATGGAGATGTGGGAGGCAGATGTTTTGATTATTGACCATCCCCAAGAGGGATCTTCTCCATCCTGGTAATTTGTATGATGGCAGCACCAACAACCTCCAGCTAGATTCAGAAGCTTGATAAGTGAGTTTCCTCACTCATTGGGTTCAGGATCCTCCTGCAAAAAAAGTTGTGTTCACAGTTCTTTATATCTTGAAACACAGGGAAAAATCCAATCATCATCCAGTGAGGATGGGGAAGTCAGTAGGCAGAGCGTCCCCATGGCATGGCTGCAGGTTGAGCATTCATGTCATTGGGATTAGACACCTGTTTAAGACAGAATTGAGTTGAGAAGTAAAATGAGGCCCAAGCTGTACAGATGGTTAAGCATGTATGTATTGTCAAGTAATTCTTGTAAGACCACTCTGGTGGCTAATGGAGGCTAAGGATAAGAATGTCTGTAGGACTGGGGACTGCTTTAGGCTCGTGTTAATGAGTAGATGTGATTCTGCTCTTCGTTGTGTCTGCATTTGTCTGGTTTCTTATGGAGGGTGTATTTCCCAGCTGGAGTCGTGTCACAAAGTGTCTGCATGGTGGAACGATAAAGGCTCTGATAACCCAAATTTTGCTTCTTGCAGTTGAAGATCAATATGGATAATTGATACCCTAAGGCACATTGAAAGCTGACCTTAATTGTTTCCCATAAGCTGGAAGATAAGGGAGACTTCCAGCACAAATATAGACCCACCTGAAGTGTTCTTCCCCAATGTGCTTGTTGGTTTGAGGCTCCGTGTGCTTAGAAAAGCAAACTCAGTGCTGAGGCTTCTGAGTCTGCATTATAAAATAAAATGGAACATACACTCCCAATGGTAAAATATTATTTGCTAAAGTGTTCCAAAAACTATGCTAGGCAAAAGGCAGTAAAAGTATCTTAAAAAGCTGGATATAAAACCTAGCAGATGTGCTTTTCTAGTGAGAAAAGCTCCTACTTACTGGGATGAATGGGGGACTCGAAGGAGGATGTGATGGTTACAGTATTTTCTCTTTTGGGGGAGGTGGAGAAGTTACCAAATGTTTACTCATGTGTTTGTAAGTTGGAAAGCATTCTTTGGTTTGGTGCTTTTAAATGTGATGTGTGCATCTCCAAAACTTGCACTGGTCAGTAAGGAAAGCTGGCTCCAGTTGGCATCACCTTTGTGACAGAAGGGGAGGGAGCAGCTACAGCTCAGCATCCAGCAGCTGTGAATCCTGATTTCTAGCTGCTTCCGAACTGCACAGGGAGGAGGAATAGAGAGCAACCCTAGATCTAGAGATGAAACTTTATCCAGCCATCAAATCAATGCTCTGCTTCTGAGATAAAGCAGAACTTACAGCAAACAAAAGGTTCTGGAATGGATGCAACCCAAAGCACTGCATGTTTACACCCCTGTTTGCACGCAGCATTGCCAGCCTGCACTTATGGTTTTGTTGCACCCACCTGCACTGCTTTAAACCTCTTGTAATGAGCATTTTAATGGGCTGTCCTTACTCCAACCATCCCTATTTCAGTGAAATGGGCCATCCTGTAAAATAGGCTTACGTTGAATCGGAGCGGCCGTGTAAAGCAGAGCTGGGTGTGAGCGCTGAGTGCCCCGTGCCCTTAAGACCCGAGTCAGCATCACCCCCTCTCGTTGCTTCTCGGCACCGCGTGCTCTCATTGCGTTGCAGGCTCTGCTGTTGGGCTCCAGGGAGTTATTTTCGGGGAGCTCTTCGTTTCCCGAATACCGTTGTGTGCTTTCAAAACCACGGCTGAGTGTTTGCATGCGAGCGGCTTGCTTTGCGAAGGGCTTAAATGTGAAGTGTTTGTCAACAGGGGCGTTCGTTTTCTGGTCGGTTGTGGATTGAAACTCGCTGAGGTTGTCGGGCGAAGAGGGAACGAGGAATTACCCTTTTCCCCCTCTGACACTGATCATTTTAACCTACGATTTGTTCCCTTGGGACCCGAATTCTCACGAATTCAAGAACGAGAACGAAGTGCTTCCATCTCAGTGCCTTCGCTGGCCGTAGCTTGACTTTCCTCCTTCGATTCTCTGTAAGAGTGGAAGGAAATAACAGCAGTTTTAAGGTTATGCTTTCAAGGACTTAAGTATTATCTTCAATGTATACGTTCCTTCCTCCTGGGAGTTCCTAAAGCGTGGTGAAAGTTGATTCTGGTGCTCGAAGCCTTTCGAGGAAGGCGAGCATCTTGCTTTACCGCATTAAAAAGGCTCACCTGTCCCACTGAGCCCGGCGTGCGGCACCGAGCGCGGCCGTCCGGAGAGGAAGAGCTGCTCCTCCAGAAGGATCAGCGCTCACTGAACAGTCGCTTTTTTTCTCCTTTCTTCCTCCTTGGGATGAGGAAGAGGAGCGCTCCGGGCGATTCCCGGAGTGGGGTTGCTGTTCTCCCATGGGGGCGGGGGGTGCGCGGCTCCGTTTCCCCTCCCCGGAGCTGTGCTGCTGCTGCTGCCCGGCGCCCCGGGCTGCCCTCCCCGAGCCTCGCACACGCTCTTCTTCTGCCTCTAAATTCTCTTTGGAGCGAGTTGTGTGCGCGGTGGAGATGGGGCTGCTCGAGGCTTTCGTCTATTTAAGAAAAGCTTTCTGTTTGTCCCCCCCCCCCCGCGCCTTCCTCTCCAAGCCGATGCTCTCCTCCATCCCGCAGTTCCGTGCTGCCGTTTACCTGTCGCTTGCCGCTGGATCGGACTCCCTTAACCGAACCGCAGCGATCTCCACAGCGGCTGCACCGATGTCGATGCTGATTTCGCTTGGCGAACTTACATGGGGAGAGGCGGAGGGATGCGCTTTCCTCAAACTGTGCCTAACCCGGCTGCTCGAAGTAGGGATTCCAGACCCGGAGTTCAGGATTTAGAAGTGCTTAAGTGCTGCCTTATTGAGATACATTGCAAAGGAGAGAAACTTGGGGGAGGAGGGGAGGAAATCCCCACTCATCTCCGGGATCGCCCCCCTCTCCCCGGTGTGGGGCTGAGCCCACGACCGCCTCCCAACCAATACTTGTTTTGACCCCTCTCTGCTGATTACGAGGATAGTAAGGATTTCCTTACACAGTAGATATATCTGCCACTGATTTGCTATATGTATGAAATACCAGTTTCCTCTTTTTCAGTTTGTGATCTTTTAAATCAAAACCCAGCTTCCTATCTGCCACCTTACTGGAAGCCAGTAAGGCCATGTAAGCACTTATTGGACACTGGTCCTAGACTCCAATAGGAAGTGCTGGCTGGCTGCAGTGGCTGGCAGAGAGCCAAAGCAAAGTTTGGAGCTGTTTGATACCTGCAAAGGCCTTTTATTGCCTGTAGGCTCTGTCACCATTAACATTATTCATATTCTACATGGGAGGGGGGAAAAAAAAGATGCCATAAACCATCTTGTAAAATGCTCTACCCCTCTGGAGGCTGCGCGTGCTGTGCTGCTCTGCAGTTTGGCATTCTGCACAGTGTGTGGTGGTGGTACCCAGCCCCCTCCCGCTGCTCACAGCACAGACCAGTCCAGGTCAGTGCAGGAAGCCCTGGGTGTAGGGATGCCTGTGGGGGAGAGCTGATTGCACTGGAAGGCTTTCTGAAGTGACAACCCAGACCAACCACGTAGCAGAAAATCATGAGTTTCAAATGTTGGAGCTGTTGGGGCATGAGCTGGTAGGGCATGAGATTCTCTTCCAGGTAGAGGATAAAGCGTGGCCTATTTGGAGGTATTTAAGGCAGCTGTGGTTACTGTAGGTGATCCCATGGATTACTTGGAGAATTCTTTCCTCAAATAAGTGATTATAGGGAAAGGGGAAAGTAAACAGATACCAAGTCTTGAAAAATGAGTGACTGTCCTAGAGTGACTTCACCTGAGGACCACACACTATAGCATGAAATCATGTCTTCTCTTGGCTTTCCTTTTGTGTGCCTCTGCTTTCTTATCTCTTTCTTGGTCTCTTGTGAAGTTTGGACTGTGAGCAGCGCAGTGAAGGAGCTTTATTCCATCTGTTAGACACCAGTCACTGGGGTGGCACATAAGCAGAGTACGTTGCTAGCACCATCCCACACTGTTTGTACTTGCAGCCCAGCACTGGAAATAGCAAGCAGGAGAGTCTTAAAGCTGTATGGCATGGACTTGCTATGAGCAAATTCCATTGCCATGAAAACATCCAGCTTCTTTGATAATTGTCTGTCCAGATGATGCCTCAGTAGGCCTGCTGGAAGGACACCACACTGGAAATGTTTTCACATGAAAGCTGGAGCCTGTACTTAGTAGGACTGATTTTTGCTGTCTTGCTGCAGATTATGAATGGAGAAAGAAATTATATGCCATATGCTCCAACATATTCTCCCCTTCAGATGCTTGGAACACATGCTCTTGAAAACAACAGAGTGTGTTTTCCTCCTCTAAAGCCAAAGAATACATGTGGATGGCAAAGCTTTGTCTGCTTGGGCTGCTCCTCTGAACCCATTCATCACTTCTGTTGTCACTGACACCCTGTGGACTTGGAGTGACCAAAGGTTTATTGTACTGCTTCCTCCAGTAGCTCAATACCAGGGGAGGATGCGTGTGGAAAACTGGTTTTCTTCTATTCCCCTTCTGACCTGGCATTCCCCTTTGTTACCTGGTATTATCCAACTGGTGTGCAGTGACTGTAAAACTAGGGTGGCCTGCCTTGGAAGGACTGTCCCCAACATCTTCTGATGAACTGTGGCCTATGGGACAATTCCTGTTCTCCCATCTGTGGGAGGAGCACTAAGTAAGGAAAACGTGCCTGAGCTGATCTCAAGGCTCATGACTTAAAATTTCCCATGGCTCACAGTGAAGCCTACTTTGGGCATACCTACCTGCTGCACAGCCTGGCTCTGTTTTAAAGGTGCCTTTTTGTGTTGTGCTAACAGCGACCCTTTACCAGTGAGACTCTAATCTGACTTCAGCTCTCATCAGATATCAGCTAATCTGAATTCGATGCCCTTAGCTTGATTTCTTAATGTGGACTGACTGAATCCTAGAGCTTGTAGAAAGAGATCTGCTTCTCATGCTGTTCCTATTGGGATATTTCCCTAGAATGCCTTCAGAAGAGCCTTATCTGTGTGCCCAGGCATGATGCCACCCATCAGCCTTGGGTCCATCATCTTCTGCAGGTCTGTACAGGCTTTATCTGTCCTCAGGCTTCACCTTTGCTGATGTGAGTTTCTGCTTATGGAAAACATGCTTGAGAAGCTGCAGTTGAAGTTGTTATATCTGGATATATGATATATCTGTCAGGCACAGAGTTGAAGGATATTCTTTCCTTCTGTTGCAGCATCTCAGCTTGGTTGCAGGGCTGTGTGGTGCAGCCTTTCATTTCAAGTATATTAGCAATGCTCTTTACTAGGAGTAGTATCAGGTTATTTAGTAAAACATTACTTTTCCCCATCCAACTAATACTGATGATGGAAATGTAATGATGTCCAGTCAGGCTGCCCAGACCCTTTTAAGCAGCAGAACCATTTAGGCATGTGTAAATTTCAAAGCATCTCTATTTACTCTAAAAATGAAGACTGAAGAAGTAGCGATGAAAGAAACAGTTCAGATGGTAAATGGTAATTGAATAGCACAGAAGGCATAAAGCTCATGGTAGATGGCTCCTTCCCCTAGGAAGGGTCTGGGGTAGACGTAGGTGCTAATGATTTAGAGTGAACTCTCATAAAATGGAAGCTCAGAGTTGTAAACCATTTGTAAACCAATTGTAAACCATTGGTGCTATGGATCCTCAGCCTCGCTGCCTGCGTTAAAGTGCAAGCATTTGCAGGATCAGAATCTGGCCACGCGGACTGGCAGCTGCTGAAACGTGGTTTGCTGAGTCCAATGAGCTTCACGGAGCCAGGAGTGCAATGGTTCAGTTCCACCAAGTCAAGAAAAAAGCACTTCAAATTATTAAACACTCTTCAGAGAAGAGCAGAGCTGTCTCTCCAAGGTTGTGAAGCTCTAATTATGATATACTGAGCTTCTAACTACTTCCTTCTTGCCTTATGGAAAGAACATAGGACTAGTCAGGTTAGATTAAGCTTCTTGTATGTTATATCTTAGCTTCAAGTACCAGATGCTTTAAATGGAGATGTGGGAGGCAGATGTTTTGATTATTGACCATCCCCAAGAGGGATCTTCTCCATCCTGGTAATTTGTATGATGGCAGCACCAACAACCTCCAGCTAGATTCAGAAGCTTGATAAGTGAGTTTCCTCACTCATTGGGTTCAGGNTATTGCAACAACCCGACAGGAGCGGCTCCTATCGGGCGCATCTCTCCCAAATCAAAGTAAAAGCTCTCCTCTCCCAGAATAACTTTTTTTTTTTTCTGTCCTTTTCTTTTTATTTCTTCTCCCAATTACCAACCCAGAGGAAACCGGCAAACCCTCCCTACGCCCTCAATGCTCAGAGGGTTAAAAGGTATTATAATTCGAACAGAAGTAGTCTCAGGGCCTACAGCTGGCTAATAACAGAGCTGCATTGAGCGCAGGCGAGCCCCACAGCTGTGACTTTCGCCACAAGGCTCGGAGCAGACAGCAGCTCTAATCAGCTGGGCCAGGCGGCCGCTGGGGCCCGTGGCTTTATCGGCCAGATGGTGTGAATTTAGACACTTTTGTTATGCAATTGCAGGGAGGAGGAGCAGCGCTGGGTTATTTTTGAGAGCGGTAACGAACCGAGAAATCAAAGTTCCTCCACGCAGAGCGAGAGGAGAAGCCCCGAAGTGGGTGCAGTTGTGGCGGATGCGGTGAGTTCACACCGTACCTATTTGGCAGTGGAAAACGTAGGGAAACATCTGTAGTTCTGCGAAAGAGTTGAATGCTTTTTGCCAGCGCAGCTCTGGGGGGCTGAAAACCGAACAGTTCTGACTCCGGGCTTGTCCGGCTGTTAAACTTAACCCGTGTGTTCGGTGCTGTGGAGGTGCTGCTCTGCACCCCTTTGCTCCGTGTTTTGGAGAGGGAGGTGTAACCCGCTTCGCTGCCAAACGCAGCTCGGGGTGCTGCAGACCCAAAAGCGTTTCCAGCATCCCGAGCTGGGAAACATCGCCGCTTTTTCCGCGGTCGGTGGGGAAGACGAGAGAAGGGGCAAATGAACCCAGATCCCCCCTGTTTAAATCTGAGGAGCCGAACAGCAGCGCAGGGTCGGTCGTTAAAGACTTCGTGACGAACTTCGCTGCTGAGGAAAGCAGATGTTCTGCCCGGAACGGGCTGCCTCTCACCGGGCTGTGGGTGTCCTCAGGCAGTCGGTCCGCTCGTAGGAACCGCTTTCAGTTCGTTTGTATTCTGCAGGAGAAGGAAACGAGGGTGGGATGTGCGGCTATCAGAGCGCATGGAAGCGCTGTGCTGTCCGTACTTCCCGCTTCGGGGGGCAGAAATATGACAGCCGGGAAGAAAGCGGGTAGAGCAGGCAGGAGAACAACTATCGCATCCAGCAAGAAAGAAAAGGGTAGAGGAGGCACGAAAACTACTATTGCATCCAGCAAAAAAACGGGTAGAGGAGAGGCAGGAAAACAACTATTGCGGCCAGCGATTTTTTTTTTTAATTATTTTTTTGCTAATTATTTTTGTCCTCCGAGCACAGCTCGGATGGTCGGGGCTGCGTGTGCCCCAATGGCACCGAACGGAGCGCAGCCCTTTCCCGGCGCTGCCTCTGAGCCGCAGCGGAGCGGCTGTTATCACCTCGCCGGGCATCCCGCACCGCTGAGAGCTCCGGGGCTCCCCCTGAGCTCCTGCCCCGTCTGTCTGTTGCTTTGCACGACCTCTTTGTCTCTCCCCTCACCCCCTGTCCCGTCTGTTTCCTCCACAGCGGCGTAGCTCTGTCCAGAGCTCACTTTGAAAAGCAGCCACCCTCCAACTTGAGGAAATCCAATTTCTTTCACTTCGTTCTGGCGCTCTACGACAGACAAGGGCAGCCCGTGGAAATAGAGAGGACAGCTTTTGTGGACTTTGTAGAAAACGATAAAGTAAGGCTGCTTATCTGTCTTTTCCCTCTTTAGATGTAATACCTGTTGTACCACCCGGCACCGCACAGCCGGGGAAGGGTTCAGGAGTTGGGAAGGGCTGCTGGGGCTGCAAAGCTTTCAAGCCCCCACAGCACCAACAGCACAATGGGAGTTTCCTACGTTATCTAGAAGCAGAATACACAATTTCATTCGGGGAGAGAGGTGGGGGGGGACAAATTATTTGTTACTTTGGTTAATTCCACCAGAGCGGCCGAGTTTGATTAGTTCCCCAACAGGAGCAGGATGTAACCTGAATTATGTGCTATCATCCACTGAGCTGTGTGCTTCTCAAGGCTCCACAGTCAGTGGCAGGGCTGGAAAAGTGCTGGTTTTGTGCTTTAAATCCACACGTGAAGTATTTGGCGTTGCTTGGTGCTGTTGTTTTTATGGTCGCTTTTCTGAGTGGTGGAAAAGGTTATCGTGATTGGAAAACGTGCTTGGAGATGTACAGCTTTTAGGGAATGAAGGGGGAAAAATCCTGCAAGAAAACACTGTGATGTAACCTGCACAATATAAGTATCAGTAGTGANTGGGGAGCCCGGGCTGCCCCACGGCCACAGCCCTGCTGAGCCACCGGGGAACGGCTGTGCTCGTTTGTCCCTGAGGTGCCGAATTCTGGTGGCAGCTGTTTGGGGCGAGGGGAGCGCGTCTCCTCTGACCCGCGCCGCTGCCCCCTGACCCGCTATGAATCCCTAAAAGCTCCGCTCCCCCGGGGCCACGGCACACGAGTCCCCATTGTCCCCAAAGCTGGCACGGTCCCGGAACCCACCGGGCTTCCCTGAGTATCTCGCTGGGACTGAATGAGCAGCTGCCTTCAATCCGACCGGAGCGCCTCTAACGCGGTACAGGGGCAGGCTCGGCTGTATCGCTGCGAGCGAGAGACTTCGGCTCTTAGGAAACACTTTCTCCTTATGAATACATCAGCCGAGGTTCGCTCGAGTGGGAATTCCACCGCCACCCCCTCCCATCCCTGCCCCGGCTTTAAGAATTGATGCGGAAACGATCGGGGTGGCACTGCCAAAAAAACGCTCCCGGTACAAAGAGGGGACATTGAGCCGAGGGAACGGACCCGTGCCTGCTGTGGGGGTGGGAACAAAAAGTCCCCGTCCCTTCACGTTGTACGTTATTCTCTCATACCTTTGTTTTGAATAGATCACCCTCTTTTCTAAGTTTTAATCTCAGAGCCCTGAGGTGCGGTTTCTCAGCACCGAGCTGCTGCTGCTTTTATTCGCTGGTCAGTAATGCCCCTTTTGCTGCCCTGCTCGAATCGCTCATTGCGCACGGATCGGTCCGGGGAGGTGCGTTCGGGTGGTAAATCTCCTTAACAGAGACGGTGTGGGATGGATGGGTTCATCTCCTGCCATGTCTGTCACTCATGTGGACAGAATAATTCAGTCCCGGCTTCGGGCTCAATTAAGGACGTATTTCTATTAAAACCTCATAGGAAGGCTTTTATTTGTGATTTTTTGGGGTGGTTTTTTTTAGGAGAACTGTTATCAAACGTCACGAAAACTGTATCAGCCTGACGCGTATTAGAAAGGTGGCTCTGAGAAATGGAAATGGAAGCAGGAGCTGAAAACACGGCTTTAATTTCGGTCTGAATCTCATCCCGGTCTAAAATAAAGCGGGATGGAGAGAGGAGCTGCGCATAATGAGCGGAGGAAATCCTCGCGCTGTCCCTTTAACTACCGAACATCTGATTCCCTCATCTGGCAGATGGTCTCTGAGCACAGATTTGCATTCATTGTCTTGAAATCTGTTTTCGCGTTGGTGTTATATGGATTTCGGAGGCAGATCTATGCCCGGATCAGAACGCAGAAGGAAAATAGCAGCGAGCCCAAATGGCTTTATAAAATAAAACCATAGCGGCCCGCCGTGCAGCCGGCCGGGTCAACTCCGCTTTCCTTTACCGGGAGATGTTTTCCTACATCGGTTTAACGGAAAAAGTTAAGGCTCGAGCTGACAGCCCCGTGCGCGGGGAGCGCTGCGGGTGGGGCGGCCTCTCGTGCCCCCATCCCCTCACGCAGAGCCCCATCCGAACGTTTCGGGCGTGTGTGGTGGTGGTGTTTTCAAATATCGCGCCTGAAAGCGATCAGCCGGCTACGTGTGCGGCTGCTTTACGAGGCCGGGACGGAGGAGGTCCGGCGGGGCGCTGCGGTCCCCGGCTGGGACGCGGCGGTGTCGCCCCGCGCCGGGACGGCCCCGCGCCGCCGCGCTCCGGGGGTTGTTCGGGGCCGG
This sequence comes from Pavo muticus, assembly GCA_016647715.1. NCBI lineage: Eukaryota > Metazoa > Chordata > Aves > Galliformes > Phasianidae > Pavo > Pavo muticus. The sequence goes on from JACDJE010000304.1 coordinate 148,922, forward strand.
GGCCGCTGCCGAGCGGCTCAGAACCGCCCTCAGCCCTCCAATCAGAGCGCGGTATGCAAATGAAAATCCCTTATATGGCAGCGAGCTCCGCCCCCTTCCCGGCGCGCCCGCTCCCGGCGCTGTAACCCATTCATGGTGACGGGGTGGGGAAGCAGCGGCTCTTCCCGGCGCGGTGTCATCGCAGCCTCCGTAGCTCCGTTCCTTCTTTTCTTCCCCAAATCATCCCGAGCCTTTTTTTTTTTTTTCCTTTTCCCTTCTGGATCAGGCAGCGATCAACCCCTTCTCTCAGTGTCTTTCTCGAAACAGGTGATCCTTGTTAACGGCCGTCGGTTTCTGGATGCGGTTCCCTGCGTTTGGAAGATGACGATACCAGGAGAGACCGAATCGGCGTAACTCTCACTTGGCGAGAGGAGAAACTTTTTGCCCCCCCCCCCATTTGAAGGCACTCAAACACACGTAGCACTTAAAGCTGAAGTTGGTTTCAAAGCTGAAGTTCTCCACTTGCCCGGGATTTGTGTGTGTCAATTTTCAGCAGCTGCATATTTTTTTTCTTTTCCTCCTCCCTGATTTTTCCCCCCCCCTCCCCCCCCGAAGGAAACTGTTGCTATTTGGAATAGACTTCTTAAATGTTTGGGATCCAAGATACTTTGGGAAGAGGACCGATTCTGAAAGACAAATCTCTGGGTTCTGAGATGGATTCCGTCAGGTCCTGGGTCAGAAACGTTGGGGTTGTGGATGCAAATGTAGCAGCACAAAGGTAACCGGGAGCGGTTTTCTCCCTTTTCTTCCCCCTCTTTTTTTTTTCTCTTCCTTTATGTCCCCTTTTCCAGCAGCCTTTTCTTTCCTCCCTCTTATTTGCATTTGATATCAAATTGATTTTCTCCTTTTCTGTCCCC
>JACDJE010000304.1:151522-177916 GCA_016647715.1 Pavo muticus
GTCGGTCCGCTCGTAGGAACCGCTTTCAGTTCGTTTGTATTCTGCAGGAGAAGGAAACGAGGGTGGGATGTGCGGCTATCAGAGCGCATGGAAGCGCTGTGCTGTCCGTACTTCCCGCTTCGGGGGGCAGAAATATGACAGCCGGGAGGAAAGCGGGTAGAGCAGGCAGGAGAACAACTATCGCATCCAGCAAGAAAGAAAAGGGTAGAGGAGGCACGAAAACTACTATTGCATCCAGCAAAAAAACGGGTAGAGGAGAGGCAGGAAAACAACTATTGCGGCCAGCGATTTTTTTTTTTAATTATTTTTTTGCTAATTATTTTTGTCCTCCGAGCACAGCTCGGATGGTCGGGGCTGCGTGTGCCCCAATGGCACCGAACGGAGCGCAGCCCTTTCCCGGCGCTGCCTCTGAGCCGCAGCGGAGCGGCTGTTATCACCTCGCCGGGCATCCCGCACCGCTGAGCGCTCCGGGGCTCCCCCTGAGCTCCTGCCCCGTCTGTCTGTTGCTTTGCACGACCTCTTTGTCTCTCCCCTCACCCCCTGTCCCGTCTGTTTCCTCCACAGCGGCGTAGCTCTGTCCAGAGCTCACTTTGAAAAGCAGCCACCCTCCAACTTGAGGAAATCCAATTTCTTTCACTTCGTTCTGGCGCTCTACGACAGACAAGGGCAGCCCGTGGAAATAGAGAGGACAGCTTTTGTGGACTTTGTAGAAAACGATAAAGTAAGGCTGCTTATCTGTCTTTTCCCTCTTTAGATGTAATACCTGTTGTACCACCCGGCACCGCACAGCCGGGGAAGGGTTCAGGAGTTGGGAAGGGCTGCTGGGGCTGCAAAGCTTTCAAGCCCCCACAGCACCAACAGCACAATGGGAGTTTCCTACGTTATCTAGAAGCAGAATACACAATTTCATTCGGGGAGAGAGGTGGGGGGGGACAAATTATTTGTTACTTTGGTTAATTCCACCAGAGCGGCCGAGTTTGATTAGTTCCCCAACAGGAGCAGGATGTAACCTGAATTATGTGCTATCATCCACTGAGCTGTGTGCTTCTCAAGGCTCCACAGTCAGTGGCAGGGCTGGAAAAGTGCTGGTTTTGTGCTTTAAATCCACACGTGAAGTATTTGGCGTTGCTTGGTGCTGTTGTTTTTATGGTCGCTTTTCTGAGTGGTGGAAAAGGTTATCGTGATTGGAAAACGTGCTTGGAGATGTACAGCTTTTAGGGAATGAAGGGGGAAAAATCCTGCAAGAAAACACTGTGATGTAACCTGCACAATATAAGTATCAGTAGTGACAGTGCTGCAAAGTAATCGAATGCATTTAAAGCAAGAAAAACCACCAAGCATTTCTGCTATCAATCTGCTCGATGTTAACTGCCTCAAAACGTCCCCGTTCATCGCATGCTGTATTGCCTTGAGAGCAGAACAGCGACTAAGAGAGGAAAAGAAGTCCTCGAACTGCCACAGAAAGAGATGGCAGCGGTACTCTGTAGTTCCTCCTGGGTCAGTCGGGAGGTGAACGCATCCCAATCACTGAATTCACCGTTTAAATGCACTTCGTTGTGGCTCCCATCGCAGCGATCAGCTCTCACGTTTGCGATGCGCCCGATAAGTTCTTGGAGAATTGAGTTTTGATTCTCTTTCAGGAGCAAGGAAACGAAAAGACCAACAACGGCACGCATTACAAACTGCAGCTCCTGTACAGCAACGGTGAGTGCGCCCCGCTGCTCCTCCCGTAGGCGACGAACCGAGGCGGGATTTGCAGGCGCTGCCGCTGTGATTTCTAAAGGACCCGTTGGGGTTCCCTCCCGTAGCATCCCCTCGTTGTCGGGGTGAGCTCTGCCGTGCCTCGGTGGCTTTGGGGAGGGCACTGTAGGAAACGAAACCGAGCGGTGTTTAATAGGGCGCTGTTAAAGTGCTGCGTGCTCTGCTGCCTGCGGAGGGACGGGTCGGTATTAATCGCTCCTCTCTCGCTGTAGGTGTCAGGACTGAACAGGATCTGTATGTCAGGCTCATTGACTCCGTCACTAAGCAGGTGAGCGTGGCTCAAACGCACCCATCCCGTTTATCCGTGCTCATAATTCTTCCTCGTGTTTGGTTTTTGTCTTGTTTGCGTTTTATTTGCTAATAAACTTAGATTTTTATGTCATTCTTTTTTCCTTTTTTCCCCTCTATGCGTTATAAGCTTCTATCCACTCTTTACCAGTGTTTCTATAGAAGCTGCCCTCCCTGTTCCAAAGGGCTTTTGGGGAAGGTGTCTATTTACAAACCATGGTGAAAAGTAGAAAAAACCCTTCAGCCCCAATTTGGCTGTGATCAGACACCCAGCTGCTGCCCACTGACCCCTTGTCTTCATTTCTGTAGCCCATAACTTACGAAGGACAGAACAAGAATCCTGAGATGTGCAGAGTGCTGCTCACTCATGAGGTCATGTGCAGGTAAGAGGCTTCTCTTTGTGGCTGCTGATTAAGTAGATGCTGAAATGGCCTTTCCAACAAACTCATAGGTAGGGTTTGTATTTATTTTGTCAGAGCGATTCCACGTCAAAGTACTTCTTATACAAAGCTTCTCCTTTGAGTTATTTTAATTTATTAAATCAACATCATCAACATTCTTTAGTTTTGCTTAGTTGCTCCTTCCCAAAAAATCCATCCAGGCAAGAAAGCTCCCAAACCAAAACCCAAATCCTTCCTATACTTTGTAAGCCGTACTTAAAGGGTTTGTATCTTTTAATTACACATGAAAATTAATGTTATAAATTAGAGGGTGACATGAGGATGTTTTTAGTATCATTTGTATAACCCTGCAGTTGCATGTACCTTATGTACATACATCAAGCTTCCATGGCAACTTATTACTTACCCCGCTCACACATCATTAGATTTTTTTCCAATAAATATAACAGTGCAAACAATCAACGTTCTTATCTTAAAATATATTAAACTGTGCATAGAGTGCTCTTACATGAAATGAAAAGCAAAACTGATCTCGACCTGCATTGAAGACGCTTTGTGACGGATGGCATTGGTGGGGGTGGAGGTCACTGCTCCGTGTGCTGCTGGTGGCCACGCTGTAAAATGGTCTCCTGACTATTAGAGATATTAATAGCCTTTAATTTTTTTGTTTTTTACAGACTATTTTTTTATTAGTGACTATTAATAGAGTGGTAACAGCAACGTGTTTGGACAGACTTCTTGTTCACAGAATGTCTCAGAGCTTAAAGGAAGAGGAATAGTTGATGCATTGGTTAAGTAGAATAAGAATCACTAAAGCACAGTGTCTGTTTTGCTCCCGCTATTTAAGATAATGAACGTTGTTACTTTCCATCAGCCATCACACGTGTGTGCAAACGTTGTGAGGTGCACACAGTGTGCACTCTGTAAAGACCTATAGATGCAGCAGCAGAAATCCAAGGGTTGTGCGTTACTTCCTGGCACGCCGAGAGCTTGGACACACGTTTGTACCCACGTGCTTTCACTGCTCGTGGAAGTCCACTCTGTGACGGGCGAGTGACAGAGAAGGAGCAGCGTTGTGCAGTTGGGTTTCTGTGCTATCAGAACAAGTTGGCACGTTTGGTCTTTATCTGCTTTTCCTCTTCGGAGGGAGGTTCTGTTCCAGAATTTATCTCAGCCAACGCCATCCCATCAGATGCACTTCTTTAAAAGAAAAGGAGTTTGTTTTCCTTCCGTGCTTCTTCTCTATGGTTTCCAAGTGTGAAACACTCTTCATCTCTTTACACACCTGGCCTGTGCTGCTGCCTGCAAGCACACCCAGGGCTGGATTTCAGGTAGCATCCTAAAACACAAACCATTATTCAGATTATACCCAACTTTCCAGCTTGATCAATTAGCCAAGGAAGAATTACAGCTCGGGGACGTCCTTTCCACACGAAGCACTTCTCATTCCGTGTTCTGTATCCTGATCAAGACATTCCATTTTAAAGGTCTTGTTTTCCTAAAGCGGGACGCTGCGTATCCCAGCGAGGCCTCGCGCCCATCACTTTGAATAACGCCCGGGGAACGGATCCGACTCGACTTAAACTTGACATTTTATTTTCTTTCTTTTTAAGTGTGATAATCAAACGTTCCTCATTGTGTGCTGCTTAAGTGGCAGCATCAATTTTTAAAGCCCCAGTTCGGTTTGCAATCGTAACAGTATATAAAAATTTAATGCACTGTACCCGCTCTGCTGTCCAAATTGATGCCTACTGTCTTTATAAAGAAGGGTCTGTCTGGCTGCCTGCTCCCCTCCTTCCCATCCTTGCTAGTTGAAGGTAGGCTCTTTTTTTTTTGGTGTTTTTTCATATTTTTTTATATATATTCACAACACAGATGTATTTTCTTGCTGTATAGAGTGCATGCAAAGCTCCACATCTCCCACTCCGTGACAGACGTGTGCTGAGCAGCGGAGTTGTCTCAGTATTGATACGGCTGCGCCGATCTGTCATACCCATTCCATACCCATTGGAAGTTAAGCTCTCAGCTCCCAGTAATTAGCGCTCTCTGTGAGAGGGAGAGGTTTTATTATTTATTTATTTGCCGATCTGAAGGTGGTTTTATTTAGGTTTTTTTTTTTGGTTCCCATTTGGGTTATTGCAACAACCCGACAGGAGCGGCTCCTATCGGGCGCATCTCTCCCAAATCAAAGTAAAAGCTCTCCTCTCCCAGAATAACTTTTTTTTTTTTTCTGTCCTTTTCTTTTTATTTCTTCTCCCAATTACCAACCCAGAGGAAACCGGCAAACCCTCCCTACGCCCTCAATGCTCAGAGGGTTAAAAGGTATTATAATTCGAACAGAAGTAGTCTCAGGGCCTACAGCTGGCTAATAACAGAGCTGCATTGAGCGCAGGCGAGCCCCACAGCTGTGACTTTCGCCACAAGGCTCGGAGCAGACAGCAGCTCTAATCAGCTGGGCCAGGCGGCCGCTGGGGCCCGTGGCTTTATCGGCCAGATGGTGTGAATTTAGACACTTTTGTTATGCAATTGCAGGGAGGAGGAGCAGCGCTGGGTTATTTTTGAGAGCGGTAACGAACCGAGAAATCAAAGTTCCTCCACGCAGAGCGAGAGGAGAAGCCCCGAAGTGGGTGCAGTTGTGGCGGATGCGGTGAGTTCACACCGTACCTATTTGGCAGTGGAAAACGTAGGGAAACATCTGTAGTTCTGCGAAAGAGTTGAATGCTTTTTGCCAGCGCAGCTCTGGGGGGCTGAAAACCGAACAGTTCTGACTCCGGGCTTGTCCGGCTGTTAAACTTAACCCGTGTGTTCGGTGCTGTGGAGGTGCTGCTCTGCACCCCTTTGCTCCGTGTTTTGGAGAGGGAGGTGTAACCCGCTTCGCTGCCAAACGCAGCTCGGGGTGCTGCAGACCCAAAAGCGTTTCCAGCATCCCGAGCTGGGAAACATCGCCGCTTTTTCCGCGGTCGGTGGGGAAGACGAGAGAAGGGGCAAATGAACCCAGATCCCCCCTGTTTAAATCTGAGGAGCCGAACAGCAGCGCAGGGTCGGTCGTTAAAGACTTCGTGACGAACTTCGCTGCTGAGGAAAGCAGATGTTCNTTAAAAGCATTTTAGTCAAGTTTTCCTAGGGGGGAAGGGTGTAAGTTTGCCTCTGATATGAACCCTATGGGGTTGTGGGTCCGGTGCTGCCTGCAAGAGCTTTTTGGGTTCTGCGTTTGCTTGTAGTTTTGTTTTCAGGGCTGCCGGTACTGCAGACCATAGAGGAAGTTAAATAGGAAAGCGCTGCAATGGAAAATGTGTAGGAAAGAAATCTTTGGCCCTTAATATTCTTGTTTGAAGGAAATGAGCACCTCTGAAGGTATGTCCCTAACGCAGCGTGGAAGCAGAAGCTGAATTATTGGCATGATTTCACCAATAATTCGTTCCAGGATAATATTGTAGGCTTGATCCTGGACCCACCAGAATTTGGGAGTTTTGCCATTGACTGCAATTGGAAGGAGTCAATTCTGTTAGGCAGCACACGTAAAACAAACCCTGCGGAGCTGTTAGGAGTTGGGTGCAGCAATGAAGTATTTGGAGATGGGGATTTAAAGATCTGAGAGGTAATTCTGCTGAACCTTCAGGCTGAGACTTCCTTAGTCCTCCTGTGGTGCCCTGATAGGCCTCTAAACTGGTCCATCACTGGGAAGGAGCGACTGCTCTGCATCTCTGTGTTTGTTGTGGCTCCAAAAGCATGGATGGCCCAAGGGTAGCAACGTAGCAAAGATCTGCTATGAGGATAGTGATAAGAATGCAGATATTTGCAAAATATTTGGAAAACTTTAGCCATAAACCACTGTTTTAGAAGGAAGGAATTTGAAGTGTTACTAAATGTATAGTTCCTAGCTGTGATAACTGTGCCAGCTATGCAATAAAACAAGATGCACTGATTACAGAACCCAGCCCCGCTGCACTCTGATCTCACATAATTCATCCTTAACACTATGCCAACACATGGCATAGGGGATGAGATGGACAAATGTGCTGCTGGTTTATTCTGCCCAGACAATGCTGTGGTGTAGGGCTATCAAATATACTTTTGTTACGACCATCTGCATAAGTTCCATGACTAAAGGATACCTCACGTAGCATTGCTGCAGGCAGAGGAAATGTCTGCTTAAAAAAAAAGAAGTTGAACTCAATATTTTTTGGGAATGCTTTCTCTTGTCTTATTGGAGCAGCACAGAAACCAGAAGGCGTTTTGTTCCTGGTGTGATTTCCAATCCATTTTAATATTGGGCATGTCAAAAGTGCATGGCAAATTTATGTTCCTCTGAGCTACTGTTTTCTGCTGTCTTTTTAGCACCAAAAAAAAAGAGGCAATTCTATATAAACAATCATTTGGCAGCAAACTGCATTAAAGATGCACTTAAATAAAGCAAAGTTGAGAGGAGGAGGGATTGGAGATACTCTTAGCTAGTGTGAATTACCATAGGTGCACCGAAGCCGACGGAGCTATGACAATTTACAGCAGCTCCAGGGTCTGCCCCAGGGATTTTTAAATATTTAGCATCTCCTTTTACTTTAAAAGGACTGGCACTGATGAGTAAGTGCAGGTTTGAGGCAAAGGGAACGTGCAGGGATGTTGGAACGGTTAGAGCTGCTGTTCACATGGCTCTGTTGGATCTCATCGTGCCAGGCAATCCCAGCGTGTGAATGGGAAGATCCTGCTGCACTGTAACTCATGGAGAAAACCACTTGAATGGTTTTCATACCCCTAAGAGGTGTGGGGTCTTTTTTGGTCTGAGTGCTTATTTTAAGTATTTAGGGTTGAATATTCAAGTGAAGGGAAAGCTGCTCTTTCACATTTTATCCCAATTTCAGTGAATTCGAGCATCCCGTCTTAACTCCTCTGCTTGGAGTTATTATGATGCCTAAAACAGTGCAGTGGGATTTAAGTTGAGGCTGACTCAAGTATTTTGCAGACAAACTCAACACCTATTGCACCACTGTACAAAAAGAACCAAGAATTATTTCTTGGCTCCATAGGTGTACATTTGAACGACCTCAGCAGAACGTGAGAAAGGTGACTTGGAAATGCAACCTCAGATTTGATCTGGTAAATCTGAGGCATGTGGGGGTTCAGAACAAATGACTGGATCCTTAAAACTTTAATGGGCTCCAGCGCTGCTCTGAGACAAATGTTTAAAACAGAGTCATTCAGAGCACAGACTAATTTTTTTATATGTATGGTAAGTGCAGGGGGCACCATTTGCATCAATGGGTACCTCCATGCCAATCAAGCAATGAACTGGCTTTGTTAATTTTTTAAATTATTATTATTATTATTATTTAAAGGAAAGCAAATGCAGCATTTCTATCCCTTCCCTGAACTTGCTTTATTTACGTTTCTCCCACCAGAGAGGGTTATAAGTTTTATGGTCCTGCAGGTGGCTGTGCAGTATCAAAGGTGCGTAAATGCAGGATGGATTGGAAGGGCTCATCACTGAGCCCATGGCAAGGGGATTTACAGGCAAAATGCCAACGTGAACAGTCTCTTTGGATCCTCAACGTGATCCAACTGTAACGCTGAAGCTTTTTGGTAAGCATAGATTCTAAAAAGCTTGTAGGTATTCAATAAACAACAATTCAGTTATTGAAATGTAAGAAATCAACTGTTTTCTTATAGCCACGTTAAACCTTTGGATGGATTAACTGTACGTAACGTGTGATGCTCATGCTTGCAATGTCGTGTGGACATCTGTGAATCATTTATAAGGCTTCTATAAGTGGTGCCTTAGTGTGACCACTTCGTGTTTGCCTTGGGAATGTTGGAGCAGATGGAGGGGAGCCGACAGCCCAGCTCCAGCCAAAACCAACTGGGATTTGGGCACCCACTTCTTGTAGCCCTTCTCCCTTCGTAATCGTAGCCAGAATTCTCTCAGTTGCTCTTCTAGGTGTATGTTGAGTCCCGAAGCTTCTTGGAGGAGATTTGGAGCTCATTGCTTTGCCTACCAGATGTCGTAGTGGTCTTTCAGTCTTGGTTTTCTTCCTCTCTTTAGTCGGTGCTGCGAGAAGAAAAGCTGTGGCAACAGAAACGAGACTCCATCGGACCCTGTGATCATCGACAGGTAGGAAAGGATTCCTTATTTTTCCAAAGGGTTGTGTGTAGGGACTGATGGTTCTGTCACTGTCTGCTGTTTGGAGATACCTGAGATTTGTTATTGTTAAAACCTGGTTACTTTTGGTCCACCTGGGCTTGGACAAAACGGAGTTCATTTTTCTCAGTTACGTTTCATGTTGCACCATTTTGTTGCAGTGAAGTATTCTGTGTATGTATCTGGAGTATTTCCTGCTCACCAGCCATGTGATCTGAACGGATCATGGAGAGGATAAAGCTTGGAGCAGCCTGGCAGCTTCCATAGCATTCTTTCACAACATAACAATATTCCCCAAGAAACGCAGGGAGGAAGGAAGGGGTAAAGGCAGACATGCAGCACGTTAGCAAGGATTAAAACAGATGGTCTGGGGATTCTGAGTGATTTTATATGCAACAACTTCATACATGACTTAGTTCCAGGGCCAGGCCTGGTTTCTACTTGCAGTTTTTGGATACAAAACGTTAAATGGGGAGAGCAGCAGTTTGTTCAATCACAAATTGGTACGTTCAAAATTGTCAGTATTGGTGAAGGCTGACTAAACCAGCCTGTGGAATTCAGTGACTCAAAGTATTGCTTGAGATTTGGAATTCACCAAATGAAAAGGGGGAAAAAATATACGAGTAAACAGAGCTCTTGTAAGCCAAGATTCCAAGCAGGAGAATAGTAAATAAGGACAAGGTGGGAAGAAACCTTTTTCCCCATACAGATTTTTCTATGGTAACTGTTTTAAAGAGTTTCTTCTCCCCGAAGCAGCTGGCATTAGGGACCCGTGCAGAGTTGATGCTGAGGTGGACTGACTGCAGATTTATTTTCTATGTCTGTATGTGTTTGGCATCTCCTGCCTACATTCTGATAGGTGTTATTTGTCATAATATTTATTGTGAATTTGTCCTCACATCCAGAATGGTCAAGCTGGATTGAAGGAAGATCTACAGTTATCTCCATTGGGGAGTTAATGTGAATTGTTTGGTGCTGTGATGGAGTTGCTCCCACTCCCGTACTCCACTGTTTTCCTTTTATTATTGTACACTACAAGTTGTGGTTGGGCCAAAGCTGCTGCCAGCCAACTCAACTGTCGGTGTATGGGGGTGGTGGTGGGACCATATCCCAACTAACATCAGATAGGGAAGGTCAAGATGATGTTGTCATATGAGTTTTCTAGCAAACTTTGGGCTGTCTTAATGGTATATTAACACTGAATCTGATATGAATCTGCATTTGGGAATCTTCCCATTTGAAGTTTGAATTCTGTGAAGCTTGGAGAAGCAGCATGGCCTAGGACAAAGGCCTGGTGTATGGGTTCAGGCCATTAACCATGAAGGAGGTAGTTCCTACCACCACCTGAACTTGTCGTCTTGACAAGGATGACCAGGATGATGGGCTACGTAGTGCTCAGGCCTGTGTGAGTTCAGAGATCGTCTTGCAGCTCTCACAAAGGCAGCGGCCTACCAAACAGGAAGGATTCAGGAGGTCACCGGGTTAATTGCTAATCTCCAAGCTGCTCTATTGTAAAAGGAGTGGGGCACGCAGGTTCCCTCTACAGCAAAGGGCAGTTCCCTTCTGACTGTGCTAGAGCACAGTACAACCCTTCCTGGGCTAACTAGGGTACCACATCAGTGCAGGTTATAATCTCCCAGCTGATGTTGTGATGAATCAAAGCATCAGATGTAGCAAAATTTTCCCCTTTATTGGTTTCTCTTCCCTTTCCCTCACTTGTTGTGTTTTCAGAGACTGGTGCTGTGCTGGCTTACCTGCTCCTTGCTGCAGGCAGACACAGCTCAGTTGTGTTTGCCAAACCATGGAAGCTGTGTCCCTCTTTAGAAAGGAAGAAATAGTTCAGTTAAGAAAAAAACACTCAGCCATGCTGTTGTGTTTTTTTTTTTCCTACTCTTTGAATGAATTCCAAAAGTTTTCATGCTGAATAAAACATTTCTGCAGTGACCTTTGCTCTGCAGTCTAGATTTAGATCCTAAGGCCCTTGCAGTTATTTTCTTCCTTTGCTCTTGGAAACGAATGCTTACATTATATGAAATGGAGCTTCCCCACTGACATTTGCCACGTGCCCTCTCCTGCTGGCAGCTGTCTTTGAGATGCACTGCAGTATCTGTGTTCCTGCAACCTTCTTCTGATCCAGAATTCCAGTGTAACTCAGGTCAGACTCCGACCACCACCTCTGCACTGACGCAGTTCAGATCCTCCCATGCTGCTACTGCAGATGTTCTGGCACTGGAACCTCGGATTGGGAGGACCACTGGAACACATGCAGGAAAATAACGACTGATCTTTAGTCCAGAAATGTTCCCAAAATATGGGCTGCAACTTCTTTAGATCCTATGAGCCACAATCACGTCTCAGAATGTTCGGGCAAGCTTGGAATTTACGTAGGAGGTCAAAATTCACCAGAGCTAAACTGGTTCTGGTGTGTTCCCTCAATGAATCCTAGTGGTGAATTCCCAGTGATCCAAATTCCTGATTTTTTCTACTTTGTTATATCTGTGGTACTCATAATTTTGGGACTACAGTTTGTTTTCTTTGTGGCTGAAGTGGTTCTTCGCATAGAATCACCATGGTTGGGAAGGACCTCCAAGGTCATCCAGTCCAACCATCCACCTACCCCCAATACTTCCCCACTAAACCAACATTTCAACAATTCTCAACACTTCTCATCATTCGTAGCCATCAGTTTGATCTTTGCCTGCTAACTTTTCTCTCTGAATTTGCAGGCAGTGATATGAAGTGGATGGGGTGTAGTTGAGAGTGACGTAGAAGGGTAATTCATTTCTATATGATACTTCCCAAATGAAAGCTATATTTTGTCACACTCGTAGTCATTTATAGTCATTTAATTTGCTACTTTTCCCCCTGTGATGCAAATGAAAGGGAATTTCATGATGAAGAGGCCAGGAATACTGCAAATGAATTCCTCATTTCATTGCAGATTTTCTGTTATTTCAGGTGAGCTGTACAGGTTTGGATATAAATTGCCCACCCATCAAATGCAAATTAGATATCTGTGTTTTTTAACACTTCGTTTCCTTCAGGTTTAAGTTCTGTAGAACAGGTTATTTTGTCTGCTTTTTACTCACAGTGCTTTTTCTAGTTTACAGAAGCTACCATTGACTTACAGCCTCCGGGGTGCTGGAGAGAACTGGGTGGCTTTTTTGGTTGATCAGTTTATTTGCTTATTATTACTTTTTCTTCTAATAATAGATAAATCGTCAAGAGAAATTTCTACTTAATTAAGAAAAAAAAAATAATTCACTTGAAACACTGGAGTGTAATTGGCACAGGACAGCCTTTTCTGTTACTACAGTGGAATTACTTGGAGCAGTGCTGCAACATGTAAGTGTGAGCTCTGTGCTGAACTGCACGAAGGCTCTGGGGTTCTGCACTGCCTTTGAACTGGTGGAGGGAGGTCATTCAGGTCAGATATACTTCTGGAATAAGATGCTAGGTTCGATCCCTGCTGAAGTTTACCCACGCTTCTCTTAATTGCCCTGTAGAGTATCAGGTGGTTTTTGTTTCTACTTCTGTTTATTGCAATTGAGGGGCAAGGGCTGCTGTGATGGATGGGATTAGGGTGAGCTGCTGGGGTGTACCTTGGGTTGAAACACGCACTAGCCAGTGGGTGGAGGCATGGGGCCAGACCTGCAGCTGGGTTGGCAGAGTGGCATGGATGTGCACCAGCTGAGCCCTTGGCACAGTGAGTTTGGTAGACGGGGAGCTACAGGATTGGTCAGCTGGCTCATGCTGTAAATATTTAGACCTTTTTATTACCATTTTTAAAGAAATACCCCAAACCATGAGCGCAGCTGGTGCGCTTGTTAGCATCTCTATAAGAAGCCACAGAGACTGGATTACATTCTTGTAGCGTGGGGGTCTGTCCCTTCAGCATGGAAACGGGGCAGCACGGATGGAGGTTTTCTTCCCTGCTGATACTCATGCTCTACCTGCTGTACAGATAAACAGAGGGCTGAACTCTCCCAGGCTGGCTGTCTGGCACATTTCACAAGCACTAAAACTCACTTTAGGAAATACATCCCTTGCCAGGCATATAAATATTCTGACTATGCCACCGTAGTTTTCATGCTGTGTGTTGAAGTGCTCTGCGTGAAGTGTCCGCATTTATAGCACTGGGCTTTATGTCTTCTTGCATTGTGTTCCAGTGCCCACCCTACAGCTTGGCTTTCATTGTCACCCCCATCTTCCTGAAGGATCTGGCTTGAAAAAAGTACAGGCTTTGGCTTTTCCTCTTTTTGCCTCTTCATGTCAATCATCCAAAAAGGACTTTATGAGATACTCTTAAGGGAAAAGATAACGCTTAAAGGCAGAACTGCATGAACAGCTTCTGTCGAATTCCCACTGACACACTGTCCCATCCCAAACTGCACAACTCTGTGCCTCAGTTTCCCCACTAATGCCAAGTGCCAGCAGCTGCCTAGCTATGCAAATAGGAGGGCTCTTTTATTTTGCCTTAATTCTTTCCCTCAGATTTCTACTGCGAGGAGCATTTCCAATACACAGCAGTGTTGGATCACTTGTATTCTACTCTATTCTCCTTCCTCCTTGTATGCCTGCCAGAGTAGAATAAATGTCTCGAACCTGCTGCTATGGAGTGAAAGTAGGAGCCACAGATAGATGCAGCCCCTCTCAGCTCCCCACATGCACCAATCCCCCCTTCCAAGCCTCCAAAACCCACAGTGATCGCCCCTCTTGTCCTAAGGAGTCAAAGTCCTTTGTTCACTGCTAAACCCTGCTCTCCTGCAAAGAGCTGCTGTTGTGCCATCTGTCTCTTTATGAATTTTTTAGTAGACTGGATGTTTGTGGGGAGTCGGTAACTTAGTGCTCTGTGCTGGCCATTTCCATTTAACAAGTGGTTCTCCTAGTGATTAACTTTTTTTTCCTCTTCTTTTTGGCTGACTAAAGATTTTCTTACAAGTTTGCCATCCAATGGATTCCGAAATCTTTAATGTGTACAGTCACTTTGGCTTGTAAATGGAGCAAACTGAAGGCCAGCTTGTGTTGCTTTATTTTTTCAGTGTAGACAGCCAACAGATTCTTCCAGGAGACTGATGAGCCAAAAACATAAAGAGCTCTTTGAGCATGCTAAAAAGTAAAGGATTGACTTGTGGTCAAGGAATTAGTTCGGGCTATGGAAGCCTTGGGTTCTGCTCCTTTTCCCCCCTTGGTGCGTGGTTGGGCTGCCTGTATTTTTCTGGACGCTTACTTGGTCTCTACCAGCCAACCCAGGATAAGTGTGTGCTTTTCCTGACAACATAAGGATACACATGCTGAAAATGGTGTGTAAATACTTTGTTGTGGGAACTGTTGCTGTTAAGGCAGAGATCATACTGGAGTGCCTTGAGTTGCCTTACCTCCAGCCTGTTGGTTGCAGCCACCTGGGCTGAAGGTTACTGCTGTTGAAACTGAGCCAGCAATAAATCAGATTAGTGTAAATCGCTGCTGATTTCAAGCACAGATTCATTAGGAAGCTTACAGAACTGGAACCTCTTTTCCGCTAGGTTTTTCTCAGTAAGCTGTCATTGCATGGCTGTTCTGTCCTGAGCCTTTTGGGATATGCTGGAGGGAAATGTGATGCTAGAAAAAGGGGATTGTGGAGAGTATGTGATGGGTGGGAGTGTTGGTTGCTTGAGTTCTGCTCAGTCTATAGCTGGCACAGTCAGCACGTGTGCTGGTTTGGGATCCACAAGGTGAATAGCTTAGGTCTGAGCTTAGACATACAATAACATAATTTAAATAAATAATCTGATTATTGCTACTACTGCCTGGAAGCCTTAAGAAAGTAAGTCCAGTGAAAGCAAAACCCAAAGGGTTTCAGCAACTCCAGATCAGATGAGCTTCATGTTTTAGTGTACTTTGGACAGCAAGCATGGATGAATTCCAGTCTTGGTGGACTAACTGTGCTTCAGCTAAGATAAAGAACACTGGTGGTGTTGGGTGGGTTAATCTTGACTGAACTATGCAGAAATTTTGGAAAAGTTAAAACATGGTGTGGAAAATTCCTTGTTCTCTTTTAAATGGAAGCTTTGCCACTGTAATTAGGAGAAATCTGTTCTGTGCAGATGCAGTGTTCTTACAAACAGCAAGCGGGGAGGTTAAATGGCTGCACAGCCAGCTGATAATAAGAGGTCTCGGAAGGACAGATGAGGTAGTGTGAGGAGCCATTAGAATCAATGGGTTTGGTAGCAGTGGAGAGGAGAATGGAGTAAGTTTCCCATGAACTAAAGCACCTCTGGGAATAGGAGCTGATGATAAATCCACTGTGCAAGCAGCACAAAGGAAATTCTGGATGTATGATGTGGGATCTCTGCAGCTCACTTTTTTGAAATGCCTGTGTTCCCTGGATCTGTCTGCACTCCCCATTGGACGTGCCAATACTTCAGAGTATCTGCATCTTAATGAAAGCATCCCCTGTATTTATGACCTGAAATGGTCTTCCCTATCACCTTTCCACTCCTTGGCCTCTGTCTAGACCTGATTTTATGGACTTGTCACTTCATCGGCCCTGACTCTTTTTGTTACTGCCTCTTGCCTCCCTTTTGAACCTTTTGTTTCTGCCCGTTCCTTCCTTGTGTGCTTCTCTCACCATCTGTTTCTGGTGAGATGTCATCTATTTTTCTACCCTGCCAACACGCTAAGATTTCAGCCTCTCCCAAGTGTGTCCTCCCTGTCTGAAGAAGGCCTCCCAGTGAATGTACCGTGACTGTTAATGCATGAAAAAACGTCTCTCCTACTCAGAACATCACCCAAAGCACTTACAAGAGAGAAAGGTTTAGGCTGAAGGTATGTGGTATGTAACTGAAACTCAGATCAGTTGGAGCTGAGCTCGTGATCTTAAATAGATTAAGTCCCTGTGTGATGTACCCAACACAGGGTAGGAGCTCTGTGATGCACTGAGGAGTGGGATCCAAGTTTTGTGTATTCCAGATTGGGTCAAATAAGCATTTCCTCTCTGTGAGTGTGATCTGTATTTCTCTCTCATTTGATTTGGATTGCTAATGTGCTGCTGTCATCCAACCCCCTCCCTCCCCTTTTCTCCCCCTCCCATCTTCTCTGCTAATTTCCTTCCCAAATAAAGAGCTCCATGGGCGTTCCATTTATAACTTCATGTTTGGTGGCTTTTCCTTCAAGTGGAGTCCATTGAGCTTGTAAATTGTATTGGATCAGTGAGCCTATAATGAGGCTTCTAAGTCCAAACAGTGCGAGTCTGCTGGGATTTTATTGTTCATAAAGCTTCTTCCCTGGGGAGTGATAGAGCCATTAGGTGTGCGCTGTGTTTAATATTTGGCCATGACAGGAAGCAATAATTTTCTATCTTTTACTGTGGCTCTGGAGTTGTTTTTAAGCAGTCAGCTTATTTGAGTCTCAGCGGCTGTGAACCTATTAGGCAAAGGGAGTTGCTCTTTCCTGAGTGGATTTGTGTCTTTCTTACAAAGGCTATCTTGGCAAAATAGAATAAAACGGAATGGGAACGGATTGCTCTGTGGTGCCTTTTAATCACTTGCCCCTCTTGTGAGCAATCAAGCGCTGTCACACCTGACAGAAGCTGATCCCACCAGATGATGGCATTTCTTGTGCTGAAGGGATCTTTTATTTATTCCAGCGCACACAACAGCTAGGATTCCTATTTATGGGATATGGTTTGGGATTTCTCTTGTGGAAATCCACATCAAGACTGGCTTTAATTTCAGAGGAAGCAGCAGCAAGGTTGAATTCAAGTATTTTGGTAGCTGCTATATAGAACTTAGCAAGAAAGAAATAATCCAAAAGCAGCAAACAATTTTGGGTGCCTCTTAATTTTTTTCCAAGGTCCAAATATGAGCCATTTTCAGAAGGTTCTGTTCCCAGATGGCACTACATCGTGCAGGACCACTTCCATTGAAACAGTTAAAAACAAATGAACTTAGTATTTTAAAATATGTATTTATAATGTTATTTTCACTGGGGGGCTGGGGAGGAACGCATGAAAAACCAAAAAAGGAAAACAAAACCCCATGAAGACTGAGAAGAAGTTTGCTCTTCCAGGAAAGAAAAGCAGTAGTCCAATGTCCTCTTTTTGGCTTTGTTGGGTTCCTGTTGCTCTGTTTATTTAAGAACCTTCAGCAAAATGGAAGGAATGGCCCTAAGCTGTTTCTGTTCTAGGATGTCTGGGCTCTAAGGGCGTGGGTTATAGCATCCTAACCTCCTACCTGCATGGCCTGGAGTGATCAGTAAGCAGAGCAACTCCAGCTCTGCAGCCTCTGGAATGTTGAACCCTCTTCCCTCTGCTCGGTTTTTTGCATGAAGGCAGAAATCCCTGCTCTGTGGATTTTTCTTCCCTTTAAAGAAAAAAAAAGCATAGAGCAAGTATTCTCATCGGAAACGTGAATCTCGAGCAAGCGAAAATGATATCCTCAATTGCCACAGGTCCCTTCAGCATTCAGGCTCTTTAGACTGCTAGGAAGTTACTCCTCGGATCTTTCCCTTTTATTCTGATGCTGCCCTCCAAGAAGTCGCCCACCTTCTCCCCAGGACGTGCTATCAGTTCTGCATGCTTGTGCTTTCCATTGTTACTGCTGCCTGCACCACCGAGCTGCTTTCTTCTCCTCCAGTCTGACTGTTGCAGGCGCTCACTCGCTCTAGTTAGGTCTGTTTCTTTGCTCCAGGGGAAAAGTTTTCCGCTACCATATTTTCCCTCTGGGTTCTTGTCTTGATCTTGGGAGCTCTGTGCAGGAGGCTTGTATCAGAAAGGAAGGAAATAATTGCCTTGCTCTTATGGCTCTGTACCCCTGAGCTATGTTGCAAGAGCACGGTTGCGCAAGGCACGGCCGCGTTAGGCGGCTGCACACGAGTTCCTCTTCAAAAAGCCAAATCTTACAGAAAGATCACCGACAAGAAGCGGCACAGGGAGTGTAATTGTGGAGGTGGTTAAAGCAGCTGAAAGCCAACACGCAGCAAGCTGATGAAATGAGCTGATGCCGTAAAGAGATTGGACTCGAAGCCGAGATTGTTGATGCCAATGCAAATTGGATTGAATTGTTTTTGAAGGGATGTGGTTGAGTTTTCTTATGCAGCGTTGATAAAAAGCTATTTCAGCAAATGGGTCCTGATTCAGCAAAGGAATTAGCGCTTGGTATTTGTTAGCATCAGTATCAAGAAGCATGCACACATCAGTTCTGAAATGAAAAACGGAACCATGAAGACCCCCCTGTGAGCTTCTGGCTTGGTTTGTGTTGGGAAACTTTTGATAAGAAGTCAAAATTTTCAATGTCTCTTTTTGAGAAGAGAAGACTTAGGAATCTCCTGTTCATGTAAATCTGGGACAAAAAAGCACCTGGGTGTTGCTCTGGATAGCAGGTAACACTGAGGAGATCTGCTGCCTTCCTATGCCTCGTGGCTGGGGCTGTCTTAAGCTCTTATGGACAGCTTCAACTGATCCTTGAACTCCTTGCTACTAGAGATTTCACTGGGACCTCAAACTGTGCTAGATACTGAATTTGAGTATGAACATCCACTTGAATAATGATGTTTTCTTAAATCTCTATTCTCATTAAGAACGTGGGTGCTCAGTACCCTGAAGGAAAACAATCACTGTAGGTTGAACCCATGCCAGTGTAAATCATTCTACTCGATGCTGACAAAATATCTGGCCAGTCAAAATTCCTCTGCTAAAGAGGGGAGAAAAGTATACAGTGTTGTCTCAGTGTCACTTGTTGACACAGAACCTCAAAAAAAAAATAATCCTCTGGGATGTTTTTGTTAAAGGGATTTTTTTTTTCTTTCCCCTTTATCTCGAGCATTTCCCAGCATTCCTTCAGGACATCTGCTTCTCTCATTTTCTAGCTTTACTTCAGTGCTTTCAGAAAATGTCCCTGCTTCTTTCTATTTAGCCAAGCAACACGAGCGGGAAGACAGCCCGGGACGACAGCCCTGCCTGATAACTTGCCGAAAACAGAGCTGCCCTTCAGAAGCAGCAAGCTTAACCATTTGTCTGATGGATGAAACAACTGTATTCCTCTAGTTTTTTTCTTCTGTAGCTTCTGTGTTGTTTTTTTTAACAGGCAAAGCCTATGAAGAAATGTGAACTCTGTCATTTTCCGCACTCCTACGTTGGATGGCTGTTTTGCTTTGCTTGAGAGCAGAGAAAAGCAGACATCATTTCAGTGTTCCCTGTTTGCAGAGGTCAAAGCTGACTTTACATTCTGATTTTTGGCTAATGTGGAGTGTAGTGCAGCTGGGGCAGGTTCTGTCAGCTAAGGCTGCCTGTAGTGTTGGGTATGTCGGGTGCATGGTCTGGAAGCATCCTCTTGATGGCTCTTGTAGTTTGGGGAAGTGATACTTCTGGTCAAGAGAACTTGGATTTGGTGTTGAGTGAGGAATTCTGTGCTGGAATGGAGGCTTGGCTGAATGATGAGCACCTGACAGCAGGAAGGAAGTAGCTGGAGCTTGGGGAAGAGATGAGCAGCAAGAATAAGGTAAAAATGGGGAAGGGAAAATGGTTGGCCAAGGTCTTTGTGGTATACGCTGGCATGTGGGGAGGAAATACAAAACTAAGCATTATATTTTACACATATATGCGCACACATCAATTATATGCATGTCAAAAGGATTTAAATGAGAGTTACTACTTCAACCTTCAACCTTTCCTACTACTTCAACCTTCATTTAAACGTTTCTTTGCTTTTGAATATGTTTTTAAGAGCTCAGTAGTATTCTTCTACTTTAGGTCTGGCGTATCCTATTAGAATTACCTTCCGCAGTAGATGTGGGTAAAGTTTTGTTTCTCTGCAAGGTTTAATGTGCGTATTTAAATATCTCCTCTATTTTGAGTGTGTTGTTTTCTGTCTAGGAGAAATCTAGAGCTGTTTCATGAGCTGTTTTGGGACAGTAACAGTGGAGGCAAAGAACAAAGTAAGGTGGTTTTTAATGTGGTAGTTCTACGTAGCTGCATGAAATAGCCTGAAGCACAGCTGTGATCCCACCCGTATACAGACTTTAACAGACTACCAAGATTGTGTTTAGCTTAACCCTATGTAAATTGAGTCTGTCTTCCTCTTCTTTATGCCCTCAGACACAACATTTCAAATGCACCTTGCATATCGACAGTGGTCACGAGCAGTACTTAGAGCTGAAGTCAGTGGAGAAACAACTCCATTTGAGTTGCAGCACTTCCCTGTCAAGACACGGATCTGAACTTGAAAAATTAACTGAGTCTGTTTCTCCCTGCAGCTGCTTCTAGCCCACACTAAATAGAAGTCTGCAGAATGGAAGGTGATTGGCAGCTACCTCCTCCAGCAGTGGAGGCCCAGAGAAGGACGGTGTGCAGATAATGAATTGGTGGCTTTATCCCAGGAGACTGAGCCTTGCAACGCGGCACCCGCTCTATTCTCCTGTCACCCATGGTGTATCGTATCCCCCGGATACAAAGGGAGCTTCAGGCCTTGGTGTCATAAATTGAAGGTTTCAGTCTTAAGCGTGCTTTTCTTGCTGTGAGAGAACTCAGTGCTGTTCTTCTCAACACTGTTGTGGGTATCTTTATGGAGCATTCTGACGTTTGGGTGGGGAAAAGGGATGCTCAGCACATCCCTCTGTCGCTGACTTGGGCTGACAGCTTGTGCAAGTTGTGTTGAAGCCCAGGTGGTTGTGTTCTCACTGCTGCCTTACCTCCATCCATTACTTGGTGTCAGAGCGATGTCGGAAGCGTTGTCTCTATGAGCCTCTGTGCTTGGATCTCCAACAAAACTGGATTAACAGGAGAGATGTATTTGGTGAAGAACCAGTCTAGAGATGAGTGTGGTGCAGTGTGTTACATCAGCATTTAGGAATACGCTTCCTAAAAGGAGAGAAAATGCCAATATGTGGCAAAACCTAAGATCCAGGTCTTATGCTATGACTTCTTTGCGGTTTGGAAGTATTAAAAGATTTAAATTGGGCTCTTGTTTACACTGATTTTCAGCTCCCTTTCAGGCTGTGAATGCTTTAAGCCTGCCCGGACAGTTGGCCCATTTTCTTGCATTTCAGTCGTTCCTTCTCCATTTTCTCTGTTTAGATTGGAAGCTCTGCAGTGCAGGGCTGCTTGTGCTTTGATTTTATACAGTGCCTAATGGACTGGAGTCTGGCTGTAGAGTGGGTCTCAAACTGCTCCTAAAACAACACAGTTGTTGCTGTTGTCCATTGAGATGCATTTATTTATTACGTGAACTTGCTGGAAGAAATCCCCTTTCTCCCTGCCACTCTGCTGTTTGAACAAATGTGATATATTGAGAAGTTGATAGAAGTAGCTAAATAACCACCGAAATATCTTCGATTTTTGAAGAAAATTGGCTTTCAGGTTTTTTCACAAAAACACTTTAGTAGGTTCTATCACGTGTTGAAACCATTTTTAAGAAGAAAAGAAGATTTTCTCTATTAAAACCTTTCTCTATTAAAATCTTCTGCCCCAGCATGCTGTAGCAAAATTCTGATAATTCTGATTTTTCACCCCCAAAAATACAGCCCTAGATTAAAGTTTGAGAAAACTGAAGCTGCCTTAAGGGTTTGATGAAAATGATTCTCTTTCTATGCCCCAACTGTAACCTCTAATGATAGGATCTCGTATTTCTAGGCTGCTGGTACTAATTGGCGTTATTTGATCGTGTCTGTTTGCTGGTCATTGGGTGGCAGCTGAAACATGAGCTGGCTTTTGAGGACCTCTGTGAGCAATAATTTACTGCTGTAGTAGTGTCACTGAGGAACTTCTGGTTGTGGATGAGAATCCTGTTAAGTGCTGTACAAACACAACACCCAGCTTTCAGTCTTTTTTCGGCTGTGCCCATGCTGGGGCCTCCTACAGCATTAGAAACAGTGCCTCTGTATCGCTGCTGTGATCCTTATGGAAAACTTCCCACTAGCATTACCCACCAAGAAGTCCCCTAATAGAAGAAGCTCCTCCCTCGTCCCGTAGAAAATTTCCTATGTTGTAGAGTCTCATCTCTTTCCTAAGCCATGTTTTCTCCTGGAGTTCACTATTGTTTTGTCAGCCCACCCATCACAAAGCAGAGGTCACGTCAACATGACCTTTCGCTGGTACGAGGAGGCTGCTAAATAATTCACGTGGCCAACTTGATTTCGGGGTCCACATTTGTTTTTTCCACTCTCCTAATCAAGATGCTCATTTAATTCTATTCCAGCACCTGTTCAGCAATTAACACCCTACAATTTGCATCTTACCCTGACATTTGCTATCTTTCCAATTAGTTTTTATATCAGTATAATTAGGTAGGGTTATTACAGTGCATCAAGCAGGGTCGAGGATATTCCCAAGCCTTTAAGCTCTTTCCCAGATTTGTTTAGGGAAGCCACTAAGGGTAAACGGTTGATTAGGATCACTGTTTTTCTTCTTCATTCAGATCAGGCGAAAACTGTTTCCCCATGTGGCTCATGAAAGATCAGGGAAATATGTCAGTCTGTAAGAACTAATATTATGTAGTTCATGACTTTTTGGGTGAATTTACAGGGGATTATAAGTAAGGGTCAGGCTATGTTGCCACTTGCAGTAGCGTTCATGAGGGGACCTCAGTCTTACTCTATATTAAGCTAAGCAAATTGTAACCATCATTTTAATTTTTAAAATCAATTTTCGGAGTTAACGTGTGGATGGGGAACAAACAAATCAAAATTAAAGGGCAACCTGACCACACCGAACACTCAGCTTAATTGGTAAAGACAATGGAAGTGAAATGACTATTCGTAACACCTTCTAATTTAAACTTCACACGAGGAAGGTCTTGCTGTTCTGCCCTCCTTGCTTTAGATTCGAGGCTCTCAGGGTCAAAAGCCATCTTGCAGCCAACATATATGGTGTCCAGCACAGTGGACCTTCCTAATCCGTGTGTACTGCCAATAGTAAATGAGGTGGCTCCTTGCTGCTACTTTTTTTTTTTTCCATTGATATACAGTGCTGACATAAGGGGGACTTTATGTGTATGTGGGAAACTGGGAGGCGAGATCTATAGTATAGATCAGAGAGAAGAAGTTTTTTCTGATCTCTCCCCTCCCTGCTCTGCATGGTGCTTCATTTTTGGTTTGAAACCATCTCCCTACAGCCCCCCAATTCCCTTGCATCTCTCTTAATTCTGTAGGTGCACGCAAGGACTGTATTATCAAGAGGCAGTATTGCCCTTGGCAAAGAGAAGTGATTGTAGGAAGAATCGCGTCTTGCTGGGCGCAGTGAAAGGGTGCCTTAAAAAGGAAAGAAATATATCTCTTTAACTGTTCCTAATCTGGTTGTTCTGTGCCTTTCTGCAGTAGGCCTTACTGGTGCTCTTCAGACCAGTGAGGAAAGGGCATGTTGGGAGTCCAGAAGAGGTGTTGGACCTCTCCAGTTGAACTGGAGGAGCACAGGTCTCGTGTGTTGTATTCTTATGGCTAAGAGTGGTTCTGATGCTTTTAAATACGCTGTAGATTTATTCTTTATTCATTGCTGGGTTCTGTAACGAGTTTAATCTCTCCACATTGTCTTTTTTTTTTCTTTTTTACTCTTCAGCCATTTTGTATGGGCAGCCAAACAAAAGATACCAGGCTGTAATGTCTTGGGAAATTGGGCTGAGAGGGAAGAAGTGGAATGGGGCAGAAGGGGAACCTGGGGACACAAGGTCAGTGAATGGGAATGGTAAGATGTGGAATAAGAAAAGAAGACAAGCAACAAGGCCATCAGAAGGAGAAATTGAACATAACATTTCATTTTTTAGGGGGGGGTCTCCAAAGTCTCGATGTTATGGCTAATTTTTAGAGTACAATCTCTTGCTGCTTCTTCATGATATAGAATCCTTACAAATGAGTTTCCATGAGCTATTGCTAAAGAAATGTCTAAGCCACTAAGGGGGTTTTCCATGGGAGTGCTTAGAGAAAAAGCAGCAAAAGAAATTACTTTTGTGTGCGTGTGTGTATATATGTGCCTATATATGTGTATACACATATATACTGTTTCCTTTTCAAAGGAGACTAAGGGTGTTTGCTTTCCTTGGATAGCGC
The DNA here is from genome assembly GCA_016647715.1 of Pavo muticus. Classification (NCBI taxonomy): domain Eukaryota; kingdom Metazoa; phylum Chordata; class Aves; order Galliformes; family Phasianidae; genus Pavo; species Pavo muticus. The sequence goes on from JACDJE010000304.1 coordinate 175,121, forward strand.
AGGTGGGTGCATGCAAAGCACACAAATCTAAATCCTGTCCTAGAAAACTTTAAATCTGAGAAAATACTTCATTTGGACTGAAAAGTCCAAATATGCAGCCTCTTTTTGACTTATACTGTGGATTGTTCGTGATGTTTTCCATTTTTCTGCTTTGGAAATAGGGCTGAAGAAGTCAACAGGGAGTCAGAAGAATAACGCACTAAGGAATTCCTATTTGAAATGTTTCTTAAACCATAGGTAAAAAGGAAAGGTGTGCATTACTGGTGGAACAAGTAACTGTAAGAAGAAAATAAGGCTCTCAGATTGAATCTTCCTGGTAGTGGGGGGAGGATGGAGCAGAGAGCTGAAGGGTAGAACTCAAAACACGGTGGTGCTGTTTTTAATGGTCTGGTGATAGGAGACAACAGGAAGGGGGAAAGCTGAACCTCTGGCAGGTGAACACTTCCCCTCCCCTGAAGCCTGTGTTAGGCTTTGGTTACATTTCCAGGTTTGTCTGTGTTAGGGGTTTGTTAGAGGAGAGGAGGAGGAATCCAGAATGGTTATTACATGGAGTAGAAGGGAAGGGTTAGGTTTAAAGAAGGCAAAGCAGAACACGTTGATGCTGGGATTCACTCCCTCTGCTGGTGCAGTGGAACCAGCGTTTGCTGATTGCCTCAGTTCATTGCTCTCAGCCTGTGTGTGAGCAGGATCTGGTTGAACATCAAGGGAGCGAAGCATTGCAGTGTGTCCCTCAGAACTCTGTGGTTGAGTTTGGTTTCGAGCTTTTGTCTGTGCCGGTGACCTGGTGCTCAGACTGAGCTCTTTTGATAACAATAAGCCACTTAGTGAATGAAGCTCTGTAGCTGAATGACTGGAAATGTGCTTCGAGAAACGGGAAAGGACAACCTGTACAGATCCAATTAAAATGGGGAGAGAGTCCACATCGAGGAGACTTCCTATCTGGTTTTTCAGACTCAGGCTTCAGCTGGATGCTTATCTAAGCTAAACCTTGAGCACTGAGCAGCTTTACCCCTGGTGTTCACCTCCTTCTATCACACTGATATCTAGAGCCTCGTGTACTTGCAAGTGGGTGGAGGAGAGAGTAAACAAATAGCTCCATTTAAAACGGTAACCATATCCTGCATTGTGCAGGGTGGTTTCATTATCTGATCTCCTTGTCTGCGCCAAAATCTCACACTTCATCTTTCCCCCTTAACAGATTTCACCTTGGAATGCAAATACACTTCATTGCTGCTGAGCAGTCTGGTTAATGCAGAGCATGGTTGTGGTGGGCTGGGAGGAGACGTTCCCAGTATTTAGACTGAGATTTTCAGTGTTGCCTAAGAGTTTATAATGGAAATTGGAATCCAAGAGTTTATAATGGAATTGGAAATAACTGCAGAAGGCAGCAGTGACTTCAGGTTACTGAGAGCAGCAGCTCTTAGGGTCTCATGGCAGCAGTGCCCTTTCTAACCTGTTGCTTCTGAATTTAAGGATTTAGAGCCAACTCATCTCCTAGTCTAAAGATGCACAACAGCAGTGAGTTCTTTCCAGGGGAAAGGATGAAGTCAGTGTAAGTAATTTTTGTTGGTGTCCAAAGAGAATTGGAACGTTGGTGCTCAGCTGCGCTTATGGGAATTTTCTCTCTGAATCCTCAATTTTGTGGCTGATCTGTCAATGGAATCATGGAATTGTAGAAGTTTGGGCTTCCTGTCTCCATTTGGTCACCCACTGTGGCCCAACTAAGGGATCTCTCACTGTATTTTATTAATATATCCCCCTGCTGTAACTTGGTGCCTTGCTTCCCTGCAGGCAGGTGTCCAACATTAATGGCAGTTGCATTCGCTGGCAGAGGGACGCGTTGTGTCCACGGTGTGATGTCTCTGGGAATGGAAGGAGAAAGAAATGAATTAAGGAAGTGAATAATAACATTAATGATGTTTGCTAAATCTCTCCTCTGCCGTACCAGCCGGTGTAATTGCTTCAGTGCTTTGTGTGCAAGCCAGCAGGCTGATTGAGAAATATAACCTGAATTATTCCTTCCCTTCTTCCCAATCAAGCAGATAGCCACTAGTAAGGGCTCTTTGTTACCTAAAAACAGGAGCGTGATGTGTGAGGGGGCGCAGTTTGTGTATCTGATCAGCAATAGCTGCGCTGCCAGCTGTATAAAGAGTCCTTGAGTTTTTGGGTATCTATCAGAGTGTCTACAGTTGCATTTATAGCAATGAAATTTCTCCATACGAATGTATAAATGTGTGCGAGAGCCTCCGGTGATCGGTTTGACCTGATTTTGTTTTCCAAGCCCCCGTTTATTAACGTAACTAAACTGAAATGATGGGGAAACTGCAGATCCCTTTTCTGATTTATAAAAAGCAAATTTGGGGCGGGGGGAAGAAGGGGGGGGGAATATAATAAAAATGGTTTATTTTAAAAGTTGAAACCAGAGTTTAAAGAAGAAAGAAATCCCTCCGGTTCAGTGATATCAGGAGCGCTTACAGCGTCTCCGTTTCTCCTCCTTTTAAATCTTTTTGGACGAGTTCAGCCATTCGGAGCCGTCAGGTACAGAAGGAGCTGGCTGCCGTCTGGAAGCAAATTAATTTGTAAGAGGAAAGGTCACACAAAATATTTGGGAGTTTTGGAGGCTCCGCAGCTGAACTCGGTTGGCACCGGGAGCAGCTGTTTGGCTGCTGCTTTCCTTCCTGGGTTGCTGCTGTGTAATTATTTTTTGGGGGGGGAGGGACTGCGTGGAAAAGGGGGAAATCTGGTGCTGTTCTGCAGCCTGGAGCAGGTGACCCAATGCATGCTTTGTTTGAAGGG
>JACDJE010000304.1:177941-215171 GCA_016647715.1 Pavo muticus
GGGGGTCAGGGAAGAAAATGGGGGGAGGCTCTGCGTGGTTGCATTTTAACACCTTCTCTGCTAAGCAGGAGGCCGGCTCGGGGTGCTAAATTCCTGTCTGTGAAATAAATCTGTGTGTTGTGTAGTCCCAAGCTGTCAGCAACGCTTTGCACTGATGGACTCTGAAGGAGGTTTCCTCTCAGTTCGTGGAGTAGTCAGCAGCCGCTAGGGAGCTGTCTTTAGCTCATATTTCAGAGTTAGCTCATTAGACCAATAACAGCAGGCACTCGCTTTTTTTTTTTTTCCCCCCTTTTCCTTCAAGAATTTGTGAAGTCGGGTTGTGTTTATGGAGTTATGGCTAGACAATAGTGATATTGCATTTCCCTTCACCTTCTGTAGCAGCCTGGTGAGTTGGATGTGCGTGAGTTTTCGCAGAGCCCAGCTTTCTCCTTTGTCATTGTACCCACATGCTGTGCTGCCTTTTGGGGCTCTCTCTCTTTATAAGGACTTTGGATTGCCAAGTTCTGTCTCTTGGCCCTTTATTCTGACCACTCGCATTGAGGAGTCCCTGCCCGATGACTTTTCTCCCCTTTGCACGGATAACCCATCTGTTGAATGGGCTCTCATTCCCATTTCTCTTTCTAAACCTCTCTCTACCCCCTGCTCCCTTCCTCCCGGCTGTGTAATGCCAATAATATTCAGTGCTGGTTCTCAGCAGCCTTCTTGTGATTCATGAACCAGTGCCAGCAAGAAGTGCTGAGCCAAGCTCTTTTCAGCTCCCCCTGTGAAGCTGCTGCTTGGCCTCCTCCTGCACAAGCCCACTTGACCAGTTACTTGGCATTACAGCATTTCTGGTGTCAGTTTCTGTGTTTCCTCTTAGCACTAAGGTGGCTGCAGTGCAGAGAGATTCAATAGGTAAATGTTCAAAGTCTGGCTGTTAATAAGATTAGTTCTGTAGGATGTGGCCGTGCTCTCTGAAGAGATGGGAGTCCCGGCCACTGTTCAGCAGGGGAAGTTTTGGAATAATTCAAGGAGGAGAAGCCAGGAATCGTTCAGCTGTCATCTTCATATCTCATACAGCTTCCCCTTCTGATCTTACCCAGTTATTTAATGTCTCAGGTCTTTGCTTCACTTGCAGCAGCCAATGTTGATCGTGTTCCACTGGAAGTGTTCAGTTAACAAAGGAGACGAAAGATGCGAAATAAAAACAATATGGAAGTTATTTTAATTGCAATTTGAGCATATGAAAAACTTGATCTTGTTTCATGGGACACCTGAGGTTGGTAAACCACAATGGCAGTCCCAGGGCTTAAAGCTGCAGTGAGCATAGGAAGCCACTGGAAATGTGCTGGGGGATGTAACTAGGGGCTTGCAAACCATGTTGGTGAGAAGGTAGGAATGCCATAACCCATCTGTTGTGTCAGGGAAGGCAGGATATGATTTCAGAAGGAAGGATGTGAATGCACTGTGACCTCCTGCTGTAAGAAGTCATCCCCCCATATCTGACTGTGCCTGGGAAGCAGGGGATGTGCATCAGGGCTGGTTCAGACCTCTCTGCTATCAGACCTCAGTGCTCTGTAGTAACATCCCAAAGGAGGAGTGACTCAGTGATCCCAGGTGGGTGTACCTGATGTATTCAAGCCTGGAACAGAGAAGGTTGTAAATAAGATGATGCCATATTGGAAGGAGTGCTCTGTGTCTGAGTCACTGGTCTGGGGAGGTCTCCAGGTACCTGTGACTCAGGTGATGCCCAAGGGCTGACTGCAGGAGGGGGGACTCCTTTCAGCAGGTGAATCAGTGGGGTTGATGCCAGCAATCGCGACTGAGGAGTGTTAGCCCCTCAGCTACGCATCATCTCCTTCACTCCTCCTCTAAGGACATCTCCGTGTGAGCTGATGTACCTTGCTGGACGCGAGCTGGAGCTTGGAGCTCGCTGCTCACGGTAGCAAAGGGATGAAGAAGTCCAACACAATGCTCTCTGGCAAAAAGCACTGGCAAGCTGAGTATTAATTAAACAGCTGATAAAGTTTCATTTGGTTAATTTTCCCTGCAATAAAGGACTAATTATTTTGAAATGAGGACATTTCTGAGCGCGGCAGCAGAATGGGACTGAATGACCGTGATTATAGCGCTGCACACAAAACCCCCCCAGTCCTCCCACACACTGCCACACTGAAAGGAACAGAGGCACAAATATTTTCTGAGCCAAAAAACATGAGATCTAGCTCAACAGAAAGAGGAAATGATGTTTTGTTTTCTTAAATCTTTCATTTGATCTCTTTAAGAAATAATATCCCTATAGTTGGGCTGTTGTGGGGCAAACTTCAAGTGCATCGTAATTATAGTAATTAGCAGTGATTGGGAAGTGGGTTGCTGCTTTCTGTTTTTTGTTTGCAACCATTAATTTTTAGACTCTCTATGCAAAGTTTCCTTTCTCAGCGAGAAGCTCTTGAGACTGGAAAGTGTATTTTCAATTATTGGAAGGAAAAAAAAACACAACACTTTTTTCCCTGCCAAGAAATGCTTAGATGATGATGAGCGTTTGTATTACAGTACTTGAGGTCAAAATATTTCCTGGAAGGAGCATAACTAATAATGGAGATAACTGCGATAACAGTTTCAGATCTTTTTTTTTTTGGGGTAGAGTATCTGAAAAGGTCTTGAGATCCACAGACAAAAAAAGACAGAACTGTGGGAGAAGGGGTGGGATTGATTAACAGTGTTTCTCCATTGAATTTAATTAGCATCTTTCAGAGCATTAAAAAAAAATGATCTGAAAAGTGTATTTTTTTTTTTTCTTTCATGAGTGGCTGGCTGCGTGCTGCTTTCAGGACATCTTAATTAAGAACCTTTTTATTTACCACCTTTGAATTGGGTTAATGGGTTTTGCTTTTGAACGTGTGAAGTGGCCAACATCAGAGTGCCAACGTTCATCTGCAATTCAGGCTTTGATCTGTGCCATTGGAATGTATGTCTGTAGAACACCAGAATGTGTTGGGCATTCAAGGAAAGGTCTCATCCTGAAGGTCTTTGTGACAAGAAGTTTGGGTTTAACCCTGGTTCTTCACTGCTGTGTTGCAGCCTGGGTTCCTTCTCCAGGCTGCCAGTCTTTATTTTGACAGCTATGTGTGGCCCAGGGACTGAAATGGATCAACAAGGCCAACGTCTGCAGGTTTGCTCAGACCAATCTGCCTTTCTTAGAACAATTAGCTTCCATTTACCCCATCTGTTTGCTGTGTGTTGTCAGCAGAATGCTGTGGTTCTTCCTCTAGATTGTTTTACGTGGGTAAACGACCAGCCTACAGCTTTGTGTCTCACTCCCTCCGCTCTTAAGGACTGGCACATCTCTGCATATACCACCGCTCTGAGTGCACTCAGGCATGATGGCAGGAGGAGGAACCCAAGCCTTTTCCAGGTGTCTTCCAGTGTTATGTTTTTAGTGACTGAGTGCAGCGTAACCCGACGTCCTTCCAGTGATGATGGTGATGTGACATTGAGTGATGCTGTGCTGGTAGGGGCATCCCTGGACCCACCTGGCAGTCTGTGTTGCGGGTGAGCTCTTCCCAGGCTGCTGCTTTCACGCGTGATTTTCTGTCGAGGAAACCATGTATTTTTGCTGCCTATCTCATCCTTCCTCCTCCCCCAGCCCACAGCAGTTGTTTCTCCTCTGAGGTTCTCTGTAGTTAAAGAGAATAAAATAATGAATGCAAGAAAGAAAGGAAACCAGAGTTTCTTTTTAGTGTTTCAATTTTATTTCTGTCAGATGACACTTGAGGAGCTGGAGCCCGTTAATGCTCTCTCCAAGGAGCCCAGGTTCCTTTTGAGAGAAGAACTAGGGGGAAATGCAGCAGCAACAACAAAAGTGTGCCGGGCTCCTTCAGACCTGGGCACTCTCTGAAGAGCTCCGGCTGTCATAATTTACACACCTTGCCTAATTCAGAGCACATGTCTCAGCTACAAGAGGCATTCAGTAGACGTGCTGCTGTCTTCCTCTCAGTGGGCCTGCTGTGAGTTTGTCAGCAACGCTGTTAACAATGACAAAGTAGTTCATCAATAGATAGATATATATTTTTAAACACCGATGTCCTAGAAGCAGCAAAAAAAAAACCCACCCCTTTTTGTGCTCTTTCTGTGCAGCCTGCAGCCTCGGGGAGGAACGCGGTAGGCAGCAGAGCCAGCTGTTGGGGCAGCTCCTGCTGCTGGATGCGTTTCAGTGTCATGTTTTGTGTTCTCCTTTAATCAAGGGATTGGCAATTTGTCTTTTTAATAGAGCGCTGTCTGAGGTTCTTTCTCGGATCTGGGAGGGAGGTTATCTGGGTTGTTCGTAAGCTGTTCCGTTAGCGCAGAGCTCAGAAACCCTGCTGGGCCAAGGATTGCAGTGAGCTGGAAGCAGTGTTAAACGCATTGCTTACACGTCTGCACTGGTTCCAGGCAGAGCTTCGTGTACTTCTACATCATAATTTCCAGCTCTTCCAGATCAGAAAGGACATGCTGCCTTGGATACAGGGCTGGCAGGACATGACAGTCCAGCATTTGGACCTAAGCCCGCTCTGTGTCTTCTGTGTGGTACACAACTAAGTTAGTAAGTCCTCCTGGATCCATCAGCGCTTGCAAATATGATGCAGAGATATTCGAGCTGGCTCTGCAGGAAATCCATCCGGATGATTCTATTTCCTGGGGATTTTCTGACCGCTGTGGTAACTGATATCACCTGAATTACATCTCACAATCCAAAAATCATTACTTGCACTTAACCTGTGGACCTTTGAGCTGTCCATTTGCCTCAGCGGTACTGACTTGAATGGGCTAGATGTTGGTTGAAATTAGAGGCCGATAACTTTATATATGGAATATATACAAATACATGAAGGCATAGCTGAAAAGTGTTTCTGAGAGTTGAAACGTGTTTACGTAGGGGAAAATGAGTGGGACAAAAATCCTCTCTAGCCTGAAGCTTTTGATAGATGCCTGTTGCATAATGGACTGTGGGTTTCATCCAAGAGGGAACATTGTAAAAATGGAAATGGATGAAAAGGTAGCATGAAGGAATAAGAAAATAATGCTTAGTGTGAAGTAGGAACATACTCTATCATACTTCTAGCAAAGAGAGATACTAAATCAAATGTAAAGACCTCAGAAAAAGACAGGATGAAATAGTGTTATTTGAGGTGTAGTTGGCCTCTGGCATTCCTTCCCAGTTGGTATTGCAGAACACATGAGATTTTCAATATTTTAAAGTATTTTGTGTGTATGCAATATTGAGAATAGAGACCTTTGTTTCAAGATGGACCGAGCCAACTGCTTGGTGAGTTTTGATACTGATCGATAGCTCTGTAGTCGTTCACTGCAGGGCTTTCTAGGAGAGCCCATCACCCAGGGCAAGCTAGGATCTGAAAGGCCAAATATCCTGTTGGATGTGGCAACACTCATGACCAAAGCCTTTGTTATTTGGCACTGCTGCTGAAAGGTGTCCTCTGCACAACAGAATGCAGGACCAAGTTAAGCAAACAAAACAGTAAATGTGATGGGAGGGAGCAGGTAGAAACCAATCCATGGCCTTAGGCCATGTTTCAGTATAGGAGTGTTACGTGGTTCGTAAGACGTTCTTCGTCCTCACTCTTCATGTATGGCCCTGCATCTAAACCCATCAGCTGTTTGTCATTTAGGACATGACCCATTAGAAATTTACTGACCAATAAATGAACAAGTTCTACATTATTATTATTATTTTTTTTGGACTGATTTTATGAGCTTCTTGTCGGCCCTCAATTTTCAGCCTCTTGGCAGGACTTGTATTTAATGGGTGTAGCTGTATCACTGCCATTCTCTGGTGCTATGGGATGTAGCACTGGAATATGGAATAGGCAGTCAGGGAAATTGCCCCTCTTTTAGCTGATAAAGGAACCCTGCTTACCTCCTCCCTTCCCTACCTGCTGCTTAAGGAGCTTTGTCTGATTCATGCCTGGCCATTACAACATGTGGTAACAGTTAGGAGGAGAGGGGGGGGGGAAAAAAAGCAAGAAAGTTGATGGAAGTGTAGGATGGGAAGGTTCCATAGAGCTTAATAGGACTGCATAGAACTGATATTAAAATCATACAGGAAAAGCATCCAACCCGGATGTTTGTGAAAATCTTGAGCCAAGAAATGTAAAATTTGGGTGGAGGTGTCAGAGAAGATACAGAGATGGGGCTTACAGGTCAGAAAATAAAATGAATAAAAGCATTTAAAAAAAGGAAGTTAGACCCTGTGTTTGGTGGGAATAGAGTTGTGGAGGTTGCATTCCATTTTATATCACCTGAAGGTCCGTTCCCCTCCCAGACAGTTGTGAGGAAGACTGAATTAGCTCTTGACTGCAATGTTGAGTAAGTATTGAAATAAGTGAAGTGAGCGTTCTTCAAGCCAAAGTTTTCTCAGCCCCGTGGAAGGTGGCTTGGAATTGCTTCTAAATGCATGGATTTGTTCAAATGTAGAGATCAGCTGCAGAAGTTCAAGACTGGCTTTGCTTTATACCCGGCCCTTCCACTGCCTCAGTCCAAAGTTTATAGGAGTTGGTCTCAAGTGCATTGCTAAGTAGAGTCCTAGTGGTATGCCTGCTAGTGTAGATCCTACAGGGAGTGTTTGTGTTTTCTCTTGAATGTCTTAAGGACACATTTGCTTATGTTACCTCTGTGTGGGCTTTTTGGCTGCTCAAGTACTAATTTGTTGACACAAGAATAAAACCATCTTTTCAAGCAGCATCTGCTTGTCTTTCTTCCATGAATTTTGCATATTTTCTTCTCTGTTTTTCCAAAAGCATTGGGCCCACATCCAGTAACCTCTCCTCAACTCTTCCAAAAAGTGTTTCCGGCGATTGCCCAACAGCCTGAATGAGGAAAAAAAAAAAGGGATTTAACTACATGAGAACAATTGTAAGCGTGCAACAACTTCGAATGCAATAAACACCACCGCCACCAAAATCCCCACAACAACAACAAAAAAACACACATGATGAGCAGAGTCCATAACTGTGACATTTAAAAACAAGACCTTAGGGTACAGTTGCAGCGGTACTATAAAATCAATTTGAAGTCCTCTCGCTTAGGCCTTTGATTTGTATTCGTTTCTGGTACATTAATTTCAGATGGTGCCTCTTTTTCACCGCTGAGGTGGTGGTGTGAGATGCATGCCTGCATCTTGCTCTGCTATGGGCGAAGGCTGAAGATGTGTTTCAGCCAAGCGAGGCAGCTTTCACAGGCAGGCAGCCCAGGTTAGTGCTGCTTATTGCACGCTCCCGGCTGTGCTTTGGGAGAGGTAAGCCTCAAAAAAGGGAGCAAGCAGTCTGAGCTGCACCAAGCAGGAAACTTGTTTCCAACCATACAGGTGGAGTTGGGAGCTTGGCTGTCATTGTTTTACTCACGAGAGATCCTTGCTGAAAACCAGCTCGGTGATACATAAAGTAGGTAAGGGATGAGCTTCCAGGCCACCCTCATGCTTCATGGGGTGTGAATCCAGATCATCAGGCTCCATTTGAAATGAGATCAATCTTTTCATGCAGTGCCAGATATAGCTCTTAATTGCCCTGTCGTAATGCGTTATTCCTTTGCTAATAGTTTGAGTTATTTCTTTGTTAACCTTTACACAGCCAATAACAAATTAAACATCGTTATCTGAGTTTAAAATAGGCTGTAAATCTCAGAGCCCTGGTTAATACTCAGGTGCTTACAATGAGGGAGCAATAAAAAGGACATTTAATGACAGTCTGAAAACGCAACATGGGAAGTGTTACAAGCAAGAGAGGAGAAAACAGGGCAGTTATGAATTGTCCATGGCAAGATGAGTTTACGTAAATGTTGTTCTTAAAATGGGGCTCTGATCACAGGCAAAACAAATGATAAGAAAAGCTCTCCACAATCCTTGGGTGAATAGCATTGTTCCAGTGCTCTACATTGGTTTGACTTGGCAAAACTGGAGGCGTGTAGTACAATTTTCAACAGAATCATTTGGCATTCTGCAAATAACATCGTGGGAGAGAAACAACTTTGGAGTGGGAAGATTGAAAGTTTGGTCTTGTGAAGTAGTTGTGTATTCAAAATGGAGCAATGTACCCTAAGTGCACTCTATTCCCATTACCTGGGAGAGATGATGAGGTTATAAGCAGATGAGAGTCCTTCAGCTCCGATTAGGTGCCAGGCTATGGATCTGTGGCCAAAAGTCTGAGATGGGCTTTGTGACAAAGTGTCTCATTAGAGCTCTGACCTGTAGTATTTAAACATTTCTTTATAAATTAAGAAACGGGGTGAGTGGTTTCATGTTACAAGCAGGATGAGTCGAGGCATCCAAAATACGCCTTATCCCACATGTGGGGTGTGTGAGTGACACACGTGGGACGTTGGATTTGGATCACTTGTGCACAAATAGGTGGGATGCAGGTGAGTACATAGGGCTGTTTGTGACCACTGAACACTGATGGGTGCCATAGAGTGCCTTTTTCTCTTGGGGAGGAAGGTTGCATCAAGGCATAGTGTTAAATGGGACTCAGATGTAAACGTTGGATGTGGGGTAAAAATTTCAGTGCTTTTGGGTGGAAAATGACAGGAGAAGTGATGGTGATGAATTTGGTGAGCTTTTTCCTTCTGGTGTTGAGAGAACAATTCCCCCACAGATGTGATAATAACCTGATGCTTTCAACTGCATAAGCCATTCTCCTCACCAATTTTCCTTTACAAAAAAGACTGAGTAACCTCAGAAACTGTGTATAGAGCCATCCATCTGAATGCATAAAGGCAGTAGCAGTTGCCACAGAAGTAAGTAAGGTATTGCTGGTGGTCTGAGAACGATGAGAGGTCACTAGAGGTAGCCCTGAGGTGAGACAATATATTTGTCTGCCTGCAGCATCTCTTGTGCCCGCTCTGGGAATAAACAGCTTACAACAGGACCAGATGTCACCTGATTTTCCTCAGTGTTTCACTAAAATTGGAAGCAAGGGGGTTAACAGATTTTTAGCTGTATCCTTGGGATCGCTGTGTGCGTGCAAGTCTGTGTGCCCTCAGATTCTTTTCCTCCTTAAAGCAGAGTCCCTTAAAAATGTGGCCAGTCAGCAGAGTCTTTTGGTCTTCTCCAAACTGGGCCTCAGGGGTGGAGACCTGGACCGCGGCCTTTTCTGTGCTGGGAGCCTTGCAATTCCCATTTCTTCTAACCCTGCTTATCCAAAGGAACCTGGTTTCCCTTGAGGCAGGGGATAAATGGGATTTATACTCATATATGAGCCAGCCTAGCTGAGAGGTTTCAGTGGAATCTAATGAGACAGTCTGTCCAAATTGGGGATGGAGGGCTGTGAGGGCAAGAAGCCCTTTCTAGCTCGGTATATTTCTTGGGGGCTTAAAATGATTTTTACCTCTATAATTGTAATTCATCTTTCTTGGGAAGTCAAGTCTGCCCTCCTGTAACCCAACATACCCCAATATAGAGGCAAATTTCCTTCCAGCAGCACAGGAATACTTTGTCTGGGGGCTCAGAACTTTTCTTGCTCAAGGGATAAATCAGTTCACAGGAGGAGAGCTGCACTGCAGAAGATCTTAAAGAGTAACAAACGCAGACTTTTGTTCTTTTTTTAAGCGTGCACACGTATATTTATGTATTACATTGATAAAAGGCCATTGCTTGTTAGTCTTGATTACTTAGACTAGTATTGAGAAAGTCCAACTGTGATTAGGAATAGGCTTTGAGAGTCTGAACTAGAGCTGTGGGTTTAATTCACTTGTCTGTGCTAGGACTCCATAGCACCACTGGGAATGGAACTCAGTATTTGAGATGCAATGTTTTGTCTGATGTACCTCATTGTGACAAATTTTCCTGTGTCATTCATTTGATTGAATGTAGGCCCTTCTAAAAATGTTGTCCAAGCCTATTTCCTACAGTAGGGCTGGGCTGCTGGTGAGCTGTGGGCCGAGTTTTTAGTGGTGTCTTTAGGTGGCCACAGAACCTGAATCTTGTGTCGTTCCTTCAGAAAATCCCAGGATCAGAGACCAAGGAAACAAACCCAACTTCTCACACCCCACTGCTTAACTGGGTGGTGGTGGTTGGGTTGGTGGAAGGCAGGTTTCACGTAGGCTGGTTTTTTTTCATATGTTTCCAGGGAACTGCAGTTTGCTAAGCCCTGTTTTATTTTATGCTGAAAATACATTGTGGCATTGCGATCTTATGATGGTTGATTTTGGAAGAGAAGATGTTGGCACTGATGCCCTAGCCAGATTTAGGACCTGGGTCACTGCATTTTCCTACCTGTGATTCCTTATGAGATTGTTGAATAACATCTGTCCTGCGTGGTATGACCTAACCTGTTTTAAATGCATTCCACTCCATAAGTAACTGCATCGGAGGCAAAGTAATTCCTGCTCCTACTGCTGCTACTTGAGGATACTCCTTCCCCCAGATTTTCCTAAAAATACCTAAAGATGCAATGTACTGCAGTGATAGAAGTTGTTATGCCCTGGGCATGGCCTGTGGCCAGCAGTTTGCTTTCCTTTATGTTTTCAGCTGGAGGTGGGCAGCTATTGCTACCACCAGCACGAGCCGGAGATGGGAGGAATGTGGGGAGAGGACAGATTGTGGAGATGCTGATTGCTGAGCTCTACACAGCTCTTCCAACCTCCTGCATATCAACAGGGAACATCTGTTGAGCTTCTTAACTGTTTAACATCCATCTATGTTGGGTGTTGAAAATAGCCGCTGCTTGGTTTTGGGTCAAATAACATGGGCTTTAGAACAGAAGGTATGCAGAGGACTTGATGGCAAGAACACAGCTATCCCTTAGTTCTACTGTATCGCAGTATGTAGAGATGAGTGAAGGAGATGTGACAATTTGCAGGCTGCACCCACTTCCATGGGCCAAAGCCTTCAGCACAGCCTCCCAGTGCTGCTTGACTCCATTATTTATTTCATACCTGAAGGAACTTTGGAAATTCTGGGGTGCAGGGGGCAGCAGGACGTCAAGGAGGTGGACTGCAGGCGTCATTAGAGGTGTCAAAGGTCGGCGATCCCAAAATTGACACACTTGACCCATTTCTTTGCCCCGCTGGACCTTGAGTCTGGAGGGAGTTCCCCTGGGAACAGCGCAGTGGGTTTGAAGCTGAATCTTCAACCCTTTCTTCCCATGAGGTGTATAATTCGATATTTATAGCCTTTCTCTCCAACAAGGTCTATGGCACCTCAGGGACCCATTCGGTAAAGAATGCTGATTCCCTTTATGAATTTTTGATGGGGGAGGAGGAGCAAGGGAGGCCACGAGGGGAACTCGTGAAATGTTAATATTTTCTTCTTTTTAGCAACGTTATGAGCAGCCTCTCTGATTGCGTTTGCTGGATGAAGTTGTCTGAATTTCCCTTCTCCTCCCTTGCCCCATTCTCGCCTGCAAAGCAAGACCACAGAAACAAACATCTCCCCCTCCACAACTCCTCAGCAACACATAGATTTTTTTTTTCAGCTGCTGCCTTCCTCTCAGAATCCTGATGATCTGTAAACAAGATATTTTCCTCGAACAAGGTCTAAGTGAGCCTCCTTTGTTCTGCTTTCTTTTGGTGGTCCATGGGGGTGGCACCCCAGGGACTGGGAGCGTCTGATTTTCTTTCAGTGCAGAGGAGGAAATGAGGGTTTTGCTTTTACTTAGCACGTATCAGTGCACATTACTCATAGCTGTAATTTTTCTTCTTCTAATCGTGCACACAAACAAGTGTACACCCCTGCTTTCTTTTTGTGGGTGAAGTATCCACTTCCATGACTTTAACCACAGTTTCCATCAGAGGATGGTGTTTGCATTTGTTGTTGTTTTTTAAAGTATAAACAAAGCTTTGTGTAAATAAATCTACTTCCTTGTCTTTTTCTATTGTGGCATTTCTATTCCATAGATTTAGTTATCCTTTCCTTTTTCTTTGGCTGATGTGTATGGTTCACCATAGTGTAAAGGGAGAGGACCCACCAATGTTTAAGATTTGTAGGAGAACATCAGGGAAGGGTCAAACCATGCAAATGTGCCATCAGTAGGGTGAGGGTTTGGGCTGGGGGAAGAAAGGGAAATGGCAACCCCGGTGTTCAGAAGGGATTTTGGGGGGGAAGGATATCTTTGATTTTGAGAAGAAGTGGTGTATGTGTGTGTCTGCTTCAGCTGTGCAGATTTTTGGGGTGTCTGTGGCCAAGTGCCCCATCCAGTCAGCTCCTTGGCTTTAGCTCCTGCAGCTCATGCATTACAAACAGTAATAATGTAGCCATGGGGTGTTTTGTGGCTAGCTGAAGTCAGCGGGCTTTGCACTGTCACCTTCAGGCCAAATATTGATGTACTCCCTTTACTGCTGTGAAAATAAGTATCTGTGATGAATGGCAATGTGAGATGCAGGGCCAGGTCTGGGTTTGAGTAACCTCCTGCAGACACACCAGCACCTCCTTTGCTATCGGTGTGCAGCTGTGTGAATGCAGGGTGCTATGCCTCTGCCACTGAGCTTGGGATACAAGCCTTGGGTTTGCTTTACATTCAAAGTCAGACTTTGTTTTAGCTCCGAGGGCAGTTTGTGCCCTCAATGACGTTCCCCTATCGCTGATCCCATCTCCTGAGGGGTGGGTGTTGGACAGAAGTAGTTTGGATTCAATACATTGGTAGGTAGGCCTTTTTCTTAGCTGAATGCATAGTTAACCCATGACCTCCCCCTGCCATGTGGTTTTTTGGGGGGGCTAAGTATGACATACCATAATATTCTTCTGTTCCTGGCATTATTCTAATGTTAGATCAAACGTTAAGAATAAATAAACTCTCCTGAACCTCTTTGAACAGGTCTAGTGATGATCCTTCTGATTTATCATGGCAATTTCTGTATTTGTTTAGTTGGTGTTCCAGTGGTACTCACGTTCCCCCTTTCCTGCCTTGAGATGCAGTTTTGTGCATGCCTTGACATACTATTTGAATGTTCTTAGCTGGATCTGCCCTCAGAAACCTTAGCCACTTTCCTCCCCTTTAAATGAGAGTAAGACCTGCTCTCTATGAGCTATGAAACCTCGAAGGTGATGTAAAATGGTGTTGCAAAGCCCTTTTGTCAAAAGCTTTGCACACTGTGATGGCTCGAGCCTCCTTTGCAGTGTAGGGTGATGCAGGCATTGCTGAGCTCAGGCAGAGAACTCCAAACATCTGCAGGGAATTGAGACTTTGAGACCATTCAGAGCTTTTTACTTTGGATGAGGGAGTCCTATTGATTAACATGTACAACAGTATTTGTGAAAATGGGCAATTACTGACTGAGCCTTGATCCTGCAGACACGTAAGACACGTGCTTAGCTCTGCTGTCATGGGTTGTGCTGGGAAGTAAGCTGGCGCCTGTAGTTCTGGGGTCTTGTTGTTGCACTGGTACAGAAGGAATCTGGAAATCAGGACTCTCAGAATGCTGTGTTTCACTGAGGGTCATGTATTGTGTTCAAGGAAAGAGCATAAGGGAACAGACAGGTCTGCCGTGACTCAATCTCATCTCAGTTTGTGACCTGGGAGAAAGAAAGAGAGGGCTGGATCTTTGGCTTAGGTTTCCCCATCTGTTAAATACGGATTAAGAAACTTTCTCTGCCTCCCAGCAGGGTGTAAGAGCTAATGGAGTCGGTTGTTTGACTGCTTGTTGATTCCACCTGCTATGTGCTATGTGGTCAAACTTGGTAGATGCTGTTTTCTCCAACAGTTCCCATCTGCATAATCTTTATCCTCATTATTTTTTGTGAATTTAACTTGTTTTTGTCTTCATTTCTTAGAGTGGCCTTCCAGAGTTTGACTTTGTTCCAACATTTGCCTTCAACTTACCCAATCCTCTTCTGTACTTTTTTCAAGTATTCCTTCTTTCTGTCTCTTACCTATGCTAGTTGACAACATTTATTGCCATAGCTTTTAATGCCAATAGCAGTAGCTGTGCAAGATAAATCTGACCATCCGACTTTATTCTATGCTCTTTCCTGAGATGCTTTTGTTGCTTGCTTACCTTAAAGAATAGCAGATGAATCTTGGCTTCTTGGTTCTCAGTAACTCCAGGCAATATTCTTCCCTTGGTCCTGTGTGCACATTCCCTCAATATAATCTTCAGGTTTTCTCTTTTCACCTTTGTTTTGCACTGCATGCTGCCGTCTCACTGTTGTTGCAGATCCCTCATTAAAGCAGAGCTCTTTCTTTCCCATTTTGAGTCATGGCCCTTTCACACGTGGTTTGGTAGAGCATTCTGTCCTCCACAGACAACTTTGCATCATTCTGGGTTTGAAAACCATTCCTGGTTCTATATGACTCTTGTGCAGTGCCTCTTCCATTTCACCATGCCCTTCTGCTGCATCCAGAGCTATTTCTTACCATTCACTGCTGTTATCCATTTCAGTGGTCTCCACGGGCTTTTTCTTTCCTCCTTGTTTCCCGTTCCCAGCTTTTAAACACCCGTGAGAACTTAGAAAAGTTCTTTCAGCCTTTTTATCAAAATAACCTTTAACACCAACCTCTGTGATGAGCCACCCTGCCATCTTGATACTGCATGGGTTGACTTCCTCTTCCTTCTTTCTTCCTTGGTATGTGAGCTTATGAGTTTGAATAGGAAACCCTGCGGACAGCCGGTGTTTGTGCAGCATATTGCCAACTACACGTAAATTTCTACCAGTGCTTTGCAAATATTTGCAAAGGGTTGCTTTGCATAGAATTCTTACTGGGAATGGTCTGTGGATGTAGAAAGCTTTAAGCACGAGCAGAGATATGTGCGACAACTTTTCTGCCTAATGAAAGCAGCTGAATACAAAAGGCTTCGTGCAAATGTGTTACCTGTAGGCAGTGAGGACCTCTTAAATAAAGCATCCGCAGTAATTCAAGTGATGTAGGGTTAAAAACATTCGCCTCTATCCTGATGAAAGTAGTCTAATACAAACAAGGATAAGATCCCCCACTATTACAAAGGTAGACACAGTTCTACAAACACCTATAGAAGCTTCCCCATCATTATAAATGCGAAGTAGACAGCGAACATTTAACAGCAACCTTGTTCACCGTAATAAAAGCAAATTAGCCAGGCAAATACCAAAGGCATCTGTCAGTAGAATCCCTCATCTATTTTCAGTAACTTGGAGCATCTTAGTTCCCACCAGCCATCTTGACATGTGGCTGCACTGTAAATTGCTTAGGGAGAAAGCCAGGCATTTAGCAGCCATAAAAAGGAAATGTGGCCTGCTGCTGCTGCTTGAAAGGAGCTCTGCTTTGTGTGCTTTAATGCTCCTGCAGGCCTGACTCTTGTTTAGCTTCAGGCAAATGTGTCTCTGTTTCTCTCTTGCACGTCTGTCTGTCTGTATCAAACTTTCTCTTTATGGAGAGAGAGGGGCAGGTGGATGGGAGCTAGAGGAGAGGTGCAGGTTTGCTCCCGTTCCTTCTTTCTGCTCAGCATCCTGGTCTGCTTCCTCCTTAGCCAGTGCCAAAGCTCATGGGGGAGTTAAAAAGAAAAACGAGACAGACTCTTTAGCAGGGTTTGTCGTCACAGGACAAGGGGAAATGGCTTCAAACTAAAAGAGGGGAGATTTAGACTGGATATAAGGAAGAAATTGTTGATGATGCGGCTAGTAAAGCACAGGAACTGGTTGCCCAGAGAGGTGGTGGATGCCCCATCCCTTGAGATACCCACAGTCAGCCTGGACAGGGCTCCGAGTGCTGATGGAGCTGTGGCTGTCCCTGTTCATTGCAGAGTTGGACCAGATGGCCTTTAATGGCCGCGTCCAACTCAAACCATTCTATTGCTCTATGAAGATGCCACAAGGCACTGGAATCTGGCATCTGTCAGAGGCTGGTACTTGGTTTGATGGGACTGGCAATTTTATCCAGTGGGGAAGTGGAAAAGAAGAGTTACTCTCTGTCTTAATTTAAAATTCAATGCTTGTGTGGCCTGGTTTCAACTCTGTACTTTGTCACGAGCTTCCTCAGTGACTTGGGGATATTCATGTCACTTCTGGAAGCTCTTTAGCTTTCCAGTCTATGAAATGGTTATTATGGTGCTTTTCTTCAGTAGTGAGTGCTTGGGGTTGCTGAGGTTCTATGCTGATAGAATTTAATGTATGGATTGGTAAGAAAGATCCTAAATGGACTAAAAGTTAATGCTCAGTACGTACAAGTATTTTGCATAGTTTGTTCTGAAGCAGTTACATGAATGAAATCCTGGTCCTGCTCTACTCTGTGGCTATTTAAGAGTACCTGAGTTATTCTGTTTTCAACCCAAACCCTTCCCAGCCTATCTTGTTAGTAAACAGAAAGCACTGGCTGTGATGGTGACTATCAGTTTGGTACTGCTCTGCCTTACTTTGTTCTACTCCAGCCTTGGAAATGCCTCTTTTCCCTATTCCCTAATTGGATATCAGTCAGAAAACAACCCGGTCCTGGGAACACGAGATTTTAATGTGCAGTGAATAAGTACCTTGAGACTGAAGCCTGTCACTGGAGCTCATCTGGAATTGCTTACCACGGGGTAAATTTACCAGAAGCTGTGGCTTAATACCCGAGTTTAAAAGGTGGCACCCAAAGAAATCCTCTTAATGGCTCAACAAGCTGATGTCGACAGGTCCTTTGCATTAAGGTCTTGTGGCAAAGTCCAAATCCTCACCCAGCATGTTAGACCAGTAATTATAGGGAATTTTCGTCTTGATACTTCGCTCTGAGGTACCCGTTCATAAAATATTTACAGTATCTGCAGAGAATGCAACAACCATCTATTTTTTTGTTCCTTCTTTCTTCTTAAAACCGCGCTTCTTATCGCTGTAGAACTGTAAGAACTGGAAATCAGGCCTTATGTTTTCAGTAAGGATATTTCCAAGATGGGAATTAATATATTTCTTTTTTCCCGTAAACTTTTTTTTAACTATACAAAACCTTGGAATTCCCAAGCAGTGGAAAATAGATCAGAATAACTAATAAATAAAAGAAAACGTGAGGAATCAGACCCAAATAATACCACGTTCAGCTGAAGTAGACTGTATATTTTTTCAGCAAACTCCCTCTTTATGTCATTTTCCTAAGTCTCCTGCCCAGAATGTTATGAGTGCTTCTAAAGATGTCGAATTGCCATTCGGCACCTATTGGGGCCTACAAACCTTTATGGAAGTCAGAAAGCTTAGCACTTGAATAGTGTTTAATAGCAGCCTATGGTGGGAGATTGCCAAATTGGCTCAACGGTACCGAGTTTGATTCTGAAGCAGGGAAAGAACATGGAAAAACTATATGTGGCTTTTAAGAACTATATTCAATAACGACTTAACAATTTTAACCACATCCTATTCAGAAAAGAAATGAATTTGTTTTATGAAACACGTGATGCAGTGTGATTTACCTTCTGAGAAGCAGTTTATTCATTAGAACCAGAAAGAGCGAGTCAGAAGTGACTCCTAATAAATACTGTTTATGTGTGCATGGGTGTTTATTCTTTTATTTGGGTATTAGTTTGAAAATTATTTAAGAATCACAGATTAAATGCAGAAGCATCCATTCTTTTTTTTTTTGGATTTTAAGTAATTTTTTGGATTTTATGTAATTTTTTGGATTTTATGTAATTTTTTGGATTTTATGTCATTTTTTGGATTTTATGTATTTTTAATGTAATTTTTTTTGATTTTATGTAATTTTTTATTTATTTTTTGATTTTATTTATTTTTTATTTTATTATTGTTGTTATTATTTTTTAATTAATTTATTTTTTTGGATTTTATTTCTTTGGATTTCGTTGATAGCTTTTAATCTCTAACCAACCTCCGTGAGGAACCAGCATTGCTTAAACGGAAGCCCACAGCCTGCTGGTATTTAGGTGCACGTTTGTATGGTGCCCAACCTTTTTCTTTTGCAAATCAAAGGTTGGCATCAAGGAGATAAGGAGAGGTTGATGGTTCTTTTTGGCTCCATTGGGAATTCTTATGGAACCTACTGTGAAAATTGTTATGTAGGTGAATAGAAAAACATGCGTGTGCATTCGGTTCCTCTTCTCCCTCATTTTGCACACAGAGCTGAATGTTCTTTCAGAGATGGGTCAGATGGAGTGCTTATGATATAAGATTCAATTAGTTGTTGTTTACATTGATGTAATGCACAAATAAATGTATTAGAGAATGGAAACTGATCGTAGTATGGATTCATAGCTAAGGTATGAAGGGACGGTCCAGGAAACAGACCTATAGAACTTATAGGAGATCCTAATTTTCCATCAGATGAGGCTGTAAGAAATGGAGCAATTCATCCCTCAGAGCCGGAGGTGCCGCGGAGCGCCTGGGGACGGGGTTACTTTCAGGTGGGATCGGTCGCAACTTCCATTTGTATTTTTTGTGATAGAAGCGGGTCTGAAAAGAACAAAACCGCTCAACGAGACGCGGCTCAGATTAATCTCTTGGATTTCTCACTCCTGGTGCCGTGGCTATTTCTCTACCCCGGTGTCAGTTGGTAACGAGGGGGGAGGACCGGGCGGGAGCGCGATTGTTCTGGATGAACTACCAGCGACCCACCGGGAATACTGGTACCTTGACCTCCCTGACCCTCAAAGTGCTGAGTGTGGAAAATGTGAAGTCTCCATGGACCTCAATATGCACAAGATGTCAGAAAAATGCAGTTCTTGGAAAACTGTACCTTTTTTTTTTTTTTTTCCCCTTTCTTTCTTTTTTAAGGTTGCATCATTGTGCTAACGTTACAAGTTTTCCTTCTTTTTGTTTTGTTTTCTCCCCAAATGTCTGTTTTCCCTTTTTCACATCCCTTCAGTAACCTTCCCCTTTTTATGGCATTTAGGGTGTTTGCAGTTGTCCCAGGGGAAGAAAAATGAAACACAAGATTTTAAACACAGTTACATTGCAAAATTGCATCGTGTTTCTTCTTCTGCCTCCACCACGGAGCTGGGATCTCTTTTAATAATGTCTTCCCCACATTTAGCCAAAATCTCCGCTGAACTTGAGTAAACTTCCTACAGCTCCTTTTGGACTCATTAAGGGCCAAGCTATATTTCAATTCTGATATTTGGGTGTTTCCTTGGCAACAGTTTTTTCATTTGGACGCATAGGAGGTTATGGATCATACACTTGCTTCTCCGAATTCCCAAGCATTGTTCGGCGTAGTAAAGCACAGCCTGAGACCGTACAATAACAGAGCTGATTGCAGGCTAGCTGTTTGTGACTGATGTCGCAATTTAGGATTTATAAGCACTTCCAGATTATTATTTTTTGCCAATATCCAGCAATGTGTATGGTGAGCATACAACTCACAGAAAGTTTAGTCAACAGTTTAAGATTTCAGTTAGCGAGCCAAGATTTTTATCTTTTTTTTTATCCCCTTTTGAGGAGAGAAGGGTGTATTTGATTGAAAGTTTATACAGTGTGCCTCTTTAGGGTTTGACTCTGTTTCTCCTCACTCCCCATTCATGCCCTCAGCACACCTGCCCTTTCTGTTAAGTGCTGCACAGATATCCTCTCCTATTTTCCGAAGTGTGATATGTAATGCTGTGTGTGGACTCCGAGAGTAAAACTTAATATCAGGCTTGAGCAAATTATTTTTTGGTTGTGTTTGTCTATTGGAGGAGACAAAGAAAGATTTCTTAGAGGAACTGAGACCTGATTTTTGCAGGAGCCTGAATATGTCCTTATAAAGGACAGCGTTATCTCAGCAGAGATAGTCTATTTGCAAAACGAGTGCCAGCATTCTTGGTGTGACTTCATTAGTGGATCTCAGTGCATCTTGCAGAGGACGTACCATAGTGTGTTCATGTGAATGGTTTTGGTATGGATGATGTTGGGTTTTTGTTTGTAAGATGCTATTCTGTAATGAGGTGCCATCAGTGAGACACGGAGAAAGCCCCCAGTCCTTAATTAACTGAAGAAATCAACAGACATAAATAACAGAGTTTTAAAACACGTGCATTGGGTCCAGGAGATCCTGTTCTCTCACTGCCTTTCCCACTTGAAACAGGAATCATTTTTATTAACTAAAGGTTGCTACTTGAGGGTGAAACGACACGGAGGTTGCCAGAGGAGTGGTGGTATTTTAAGGCACACAGGAAAGGCGAAGGGTTTCTCCCGTTACCACGGTCCCTTTACACCACTCTGAAGGTGTAAATCACAGCTGCTTCTGGCTTCCAGCCACTTTAACATCATCCAGACAATGCAAGGAGACCCAGCAGAAAGAAAAGCCGGGCTTATCGCACTCCGCTGGAGAAATAACCGCGTCGCGTGCATGCAGTATTTTACCAAAGGAGCCTTTAAAAAAGGTGTTTAAATTCCTGCAGACTGAACCCGTGTTTACCTGAGAGACCAAACACCTCCGCTGGTGGTTTTCTGGTCTTCCAGGTAAATAAGGAGCACTTAATAAAGGCGCTTCGTTAACGCGCTCACCCCTGATACAGCGCTGGTCCCTGGCGTAAATTATCTGCTTTATGAACCAGGTAAGAATTAAGTACACAAAACAGCATTTAAATAACAGGAGTAGGATTATGTGTTTGTGTTTGCATTCCCATCCGCGTACAAGCAGGCTTGATCCTAAAGAGGAGAAGTTTTGGCAGACGTTATTTACAGCTCATACCATTTTTTTTGTCTTTGCCTTTTATTGTTCATGAGAGCCTCAATTTGGTGCTGTCAGCCTTAACTCCCAATTTCCTGCATTTTGTCAGCTTAGAGCAGACATTTACCCCTATTCAAAAATGTTTTGCATTATTTAACTTTTTGTAGGGTTTTGTCGAGGGAGAAATGTGGCAAAAAGAAAAAGATTTGGCTCGAGCAACGTTGGAGACTAAAGCTGTTTTTTTCAGTCGCTTGAAACAAAGGGGAGTTGAGAAATGCTGAATTTTTACCCCTAAATCCAAGTAGAAAAAGGGGAGACCTGGGAAGGAAAGTGGCTCTGCTGTCTGTTTATGGCTTTGCAAATATAACTCTTAAATCCAGATGTATAATTAAAGTCAGCGACTCAGAAAACTGCAAACATCACAGCAGACTTCACCAGTGGAGTTGTGTGTGTGTTGGCTTACAGGCAGTGCCGAACAGAAGAGGGGGGTTTTTTGGTTCATGAACCTCCTCTAGGTGTGACATACATGAACTTATCAGTTTTAGTGAGCGATTTAAAACCCCACCCTCCATTTTCCTGCAGTAATTTGCTTTCTGAACTACTCCTTCCGGGCTTTCCTACAGTACAATTCTGGGTCCATAAATCAGTACCTAGAGCCACTGTTTCCCCCCCATAAGAACCACAGCTCTTCTCTCCCCGTAGTGCCGAACTTCAGGTGCTCTCTTTACCAATAAGAGCAATGCTGTCACCAGCCCTCCCTGCTTGAGCAGCATGTTCTTTCTTCCAGAGGTGTGAAACTGGGGTGAGCTGACCCAGGAGCAGCCCTGTTTGTTGTGGGCTGTTTTATTGGGGAAAGGAAAGCAACACTCGCCTTTTGCAAGTCCGAGGAGAGTTTAATTAAACTGATTTTTCTGTTGCTTAAAATACACCCGCACCTGCTTCTGTGGTGCTCTGAGAGGCTCCTGTTCCCAGAAGGCTGAGGCAGATGGGGGGAAGGAGTGGAGAGTCCCACTGCGGGTTGTTTTCCTGCAGCCGGGCTGTGCGTCTCAGGCTCGTATGTCTGGGCCCAAATGTTTGCACAATGGGAAGGAAAAAAGGGAAGTTTCACCTTTAAGGGGAAAGGAACGAATGGTGGCAAATTCTGCATGTTAAAAAAATCTGAAAAAAAAAACCCCACCAACCACCTATTATGAAACTTTTCATTAAGGGGGTTCTTATTTTATTCGCGTAGTTTGTGAAATAGGAGCTGGTGAGGGGTATTGAAGTGGTTTCTCCTTGGACAGCCCAATCTGCTGGGCAGGATTTCACCATCGTGTTGCAACTCAGGGAGCATCGAGTAAGAAGTAAACTGTGCTCGATGCAGAAGTGCTCGTTACGGTTGCATTCCACCTGTCATAAAATGCATGTAATGACCGATGAGAGAAATTGCATGTGAAAAGTGGAATGTTAAAGTGCTGCCCTCAAAATGAATCGTATCCTTAAAGAGTGCTGTTCTACTGAAAGGGCTTTCTGTGGGATTGCTGCTTCTGTTCTCCCTTATGAACAAGGAAGCTGAAGGACGATGGCTTTGCCATCACACCTTGCAGTGTTCAAGCATTCCTCTGCATCATCAGCGTTTGCATGCTTGGAAATGGAAGCTTGAACAGAAAGAAGCACAAGCCGGTGTGTCGTTGGGTCCAGGGAAAATCTGGAGCAGATTTTGGAAGCCACCTGGTGCGATGCTGAGGTATTGCACTTTCGTGATCCCAATCGTTAGCATCCAGGTGCCCATCAGAAAGCCAAGTTCTTTTCCTCGAAGGGAATGCCACTCTTCCCATGCTTTGTTGGCGGCTGGGTGGGATGCGGACTGAGGTTTTGGCATCACTCCCTGGGGTCTTGGTTAACAGCAGGAAGGAAAACGGTTGTGCTGAGGTCAAAGTTAGAGCCCAGGCTTCCCAGAGGACCTGCAGGTGAAGAGAGACTCATTTGTGGCCATCTTGGAGCCATGGCTCAGTCGCACTGGGCACAGTCCCTGGAGAAAAGGACTTGTGGTCAGTGCCCCAGAGCCTGCAGGCAGCTGCTCCCATGGATATACCAAGGGCTGCATTAGCAGCTCCTAGGTAACGAGTACTGCAAAAGCTAATTAAAGGGAGTTGTCCTGTTTGAAACGGGTGGGACATCCCATGTGCTGCTTTTGTGCAAGGAATTTGTAAGGAAGCATCCGAAAGTTACATCGTCTGGCTGATTCCTGTACTATCTCTTTAAGGCAAATCGTGCTGATTCTTGGAGGTGAAACATGAAAATTTGGGGATATCTTTGTTTTTTTTTTTACATGACTTTCCTGTAGTGCGCACACACTGTGGTCTCCCTTTGTCTTCTCACCAGCTGAGCCTCAGCTGCAGATTCCCAGGCTCTTCTTTCCCCCTCTGTTCTCAGCAGTGATTTAATAAATATAGTTTAAAAAATCACTTTTTCCTTTCTCCTCCACCCGGCTGCCAACTCCCACCCCCATCCATGTGCGTATGCATGTGAGCTGAATTCACATCCGCAGCCAGCAGTAGGTCTGATTTCACCAGAACCAAACACAATCATGCTGCTTTCCATAATTTCCCCTTCACGTCCTTTGGACAGCTCGGATCTGGGCAGAGCGTGACCTAGAGAAGGACAACCAGGATGACAAAGTCCCCACTCCCAGCAGATGGGATATGCTGAATCTTTGGAGAAAGCCTGTCAGCACCACGTGGAATTCCCTACCCAAATTTGCTCAGCGCTACAGTAAATATTTTAGTTCTTGTTGCTGAACATTGAAAAACATGTTTGAATGCAGTCTGTCATGGGATTGCCTAATGTATATGTGTAGTTCTGCTTTCCAGTGCTTGGATAGTTATGGGAGTTTTCTGCTTCTGAGATCTCAAATCCAGTATTCCCTGGCACAGATCTATCAGGATTCCCATGGGCTTCAGTGGCACTTACAGCACAGAAGCTCCCAACGTATTGAAGCATTGGAGGGCAGGGATTCTGCCAGGACGTTTTGCTCCTATGGAGCACAGTGCTGTTGTCCCCAGCACTACCTGTGCCAGCCCCATGATCAAACCCTGCTGAGGGCGTGCACACGTGGAGGTGAGAGGCTTGCACATCGGGGTGCCTGTAAGTGTGAATGGATCAGATTGATGCAAAGCAAGACCAGGGAAACTGAGGCACGGAGGAATGAGCATAGAATTAAGCTAGGCTGCACAGAGAAGTGTGAATGCCCCATCCCTGGAGGGGCCCATGGCCAAGTGGGTTGGGGATGTGGGCAACTGGATCTGGTGGGTGGCAACCAGCCCATAGCAGGGTTGGAACTGGATGATCTTTAAGGTCCCTTCCAACCTAAGCCATTCTGTGATACAAGCCTCAAACTTTCCAAATCCCATCCTGTTTTATGGGAAGCAGTCCTTAGTTGAAACTTCCTTTAGCTTCTCCTATGCAATCAGTTTTGATCAAATGAATGTGTAGCAGGGAATTAGATAGAATTCTTTTCTTCTCTTCATGGCATTCATTCATCCCAATGGCTATAATGACTGTAATAAAAATTAATACAAAGTACAGAGCAGTTGACCACAAATAAACTGGAGACAAAATATGGCCCCGAGATTTTTTGTGTTTCATGGACTTCTGAAAAATGCATATCTAAGCCAGTCCTGCTGCCTTATTGCTGCGCTGGTGCACAGCAAAAGCATTAAGGGTCTGAATGTAAGTGAAGTAATGTAAGACAAGATCTGTCAGCACAGGCTTTAATGTTGCTTAACAAAATATGTTACAGTAAATCTTTATAGACTGTATAAGTAAGTTGAGTTCCAACAAAGTAAACCAAAGTAAACATTTCTCTTATGGGAAATTAAATTCCATGTGGTTAGGGCAGAGCTATGATTAATTCAATGGCAATGAGAATATAGTAAAGTTATTGACTGTGTCTGAGAAACAATTTAACATCAGAAAAAAAGAAGAAGAAAGTCAAAACACCAAATAGTAGGAGGGGAAAAATAGAACTGGAGTTTCTGATCTTTAATTATAAATTAAAGCTCTGATGCTGTAGGTATTAAAGCCCCATCAATTATTGATAACGAGCTCGCTGCAGTGTTAGCACGCAGCCATCATCTGCACCGAAGGGGTGTGTGTGTGTGTGAGTGCCCATGTGTGCGTGTGATTTCGTTTACTCCCTGAACCAATATCAACAGGAACAGTGAGCACTCGGAGGGCTGTTGGACCGAAGCCTCAACCGGAGCGCATGGTTTCATAATGTTCGTTTTAGCTTTAAATGATTTTTAATATTCTACATATGGTTTCATGGTTTTAAGCCTCCTCACTGGGAATGAACAAGGCTGCGGTATTATGATGAATAGTGGATCAAATCCAGGAACACCCACTTGCTTCCCTACATATCAAACATGTGGCGCTCCCATTAAATATGGGAATCTCTCTGGGGATTGGAGTTGTCCTATCTAATCCAGTCCTATTTTGTTCCCCCGGCCCGGATTGAGTAGGATGCATTGTTCCCATACATTCTTCTTTTAATTAAATGCAGTAGATATGTCATGTCAATGAAATATCCCAGGTCTGTTTTTACATCTGTAGCCATTTTCTCCTCCTTCACTTCCATTTGCCTTCTTGGAAAGAAATTCTACGTTAAATACAGTTTTGGATCAGTTGATTGGCCGTGCGTTTGCTGCCAAAAGCATCCAAATAAAAATCTTAACATTGTTTTCCATTTATTTTTTGCTTGCCAGCGTAAAACTGTTCTATAATGTCATAGAGGTGCTGCACCTCCGAGAAGTTTCAGACCCACCAGAAGACTCAGAATTAGGAAATCACCTTATCTCTGTTTGTTGTGTTAATGATTTCTGCAGCCATCCCACCAACCCAATCCCTCCCAGTCTCCATTACTTCTCCCATCCCTGCAGGTATCGGTGTGACGGACGCTGGGCTCGGTTGGGTTTTATATTTGCTGGGATCGTTTGGTAACGGGTCCAATGGACGCAAACCTTCGTCGTTAATAAAACAAAACCCCTCCCTGCACGTAACGCCGGGCAGATTACTCAGGTTTGAAAACTGATCTGCTTCTGAACAACGTCGCGTTCAATTATTATTCTTTAAAACGCTGGATTACAGCTAGGAATTCTCTGGAGGTTAAACTGGAGCCTTATTATAAGGGGAACTACAAGTAAACATTATTAATTATAAAAAAAAAAAAAAAATTGCTTGAATTAGGTTTTTTTTCACACCTGCTTCTTTCTTAATTAGCTAGTAGTGCACATATTTCAGTCAGTTGAACTCTTTAGTATTTATTCAAGCATACTTGACATTAACATACTGTTTGATGTTTGATATCCTGAGTTTTTAATTTAACCACATGACAACAAATGGTATTTATGAAATATCAGTGAGCTGGAAAAACATCCAGTGTTGCAGTCGTGCGCTGTGGTGAGCTGAAAGCTGTTTCCTTTCTGAGGTTTAAGAAGGGTTTAGAAGCACGGGGGGGGGGTATATGTACCTGCACTGATGCCCCTATTTTGCATCCTTGGTGAGATTTAGGGGCAGAGCTGCCAGGAGAGGAGCAGAGCAGAGCAGGGCCTGCCCTGCGAACACACAAATACTTCTGGGGTGATGTCATAAGTGAGAGGGCTCTTACAGAATGGGATTTGTACCGACCAATAAGTCATGAAGCAAATATGTGACATCTCTCTGCCTGGGTTTAGGACAGTTATTACGCTTAGTGTCTGGATCGTTACCCTTTCCCTCCCTCATTTGCAAACTTTCCATCAAAAAGTACAGTATTCAGTAGTGTTTCAGTTGTGCCCAAAGCTTGATCTGCCATCAAGTCTGTCGGCACTGGGTACCTCTCCCATCACCAGGGCACAACTCCTGCCAGGGGGAGCTTGTGTTCCAACCAGATTGTATAAACACGGGGTGCTGAGCCCAGAAACCACATCGGCATGTGAAACAACTTCCTTAGGATCTCACAGCGGGGCAGCGGCAGCGCTAGGATTAGCGCAGAGCCCTGAATTCCCAACCTCTGTTATGAGAGCATTACCCCATGGATTTTTATGTATTTGTTTTTTTTAATGGGGAAGCTGAGGTATGAAGTGGTCAGTCGGGTCTGTCACAGCGGCTCCGCGTTAAGGACAAAATCCAGTCCTTCAGGTTGTGTTTGGGTAAAGCACTGACTTGAGGATGTGTCAGTTATCTGTCTCTGAGTGAATAATCCAACATCTCGTACTACGAAGCCCCATAGCCAACAGTGACGGCTTCTCAAACTGGCTGAGTCTTTGCCAAAATCTCGATACCTGCTGTTTTGGTCTTCGTATATCATCCTGCACAAGGTTTACAGGGAAATGGTTGG
The DNA here is from genome assembly GCA_016647715.1 of Pavo muticus. Lineage (NCBI taxonomy): Eukaryota > Metazoa > Chordata > Aves > Galliformes > Phasianidae > Pavo > Pavo muticus. The sequence continues at coordinate 204,807 of JACDJE010000304.1, forward strand.
ATCTGTGGGTAAACGAAGGGGTGTGGAAGGTCTGAGTCATTTGTTAAATCTGCCGCAGATTCTCTTGTGCAAGTCTCATTCTCTTCGGTCTGTTTCCCATCTGACAGCGAAGTTTTCTGATTTGGTTTACGGTTGTTACATTAAGCAGAACGCAACTGTTTGGAAAAGGCTGTCGTTAAGGGTTTGTCGGTTAATGTATTTGAGATCCCACATGAAGAATTTCAGGAATGGAATAGCAAGAAGTCGAAATTTCAGGTTGACTTAGAATGGAGTTTGTGTTTGTTTTAGAGTTAAAAACGATCTCGTTTTAAGATCAAAGATCTTATTTTTATTGAATCATAGAATGGCTTGGGTTGGAAGGGATCTCAAGGGTCATCAGGTTCCAACCTCCTGCCATGGCTGATTTGCCAACCACCAGACCATGCACCAGATCAGGCTGCCCAGGGCCACATCCACCCTGGCCGTGAACACTTTTGTACATTTGATACCTCTGCCCACTATGAAAAATAGAACAAATTGCAGGTGTCTCTACCCTACCCAGCTTTTTTGCTTTTTCTCTTTATATATGTATATGTATTGTTAAAATACTATTGATAGGATGGTATTTTATATTTTCGAAGCCATTGGGGACCATTGCACAGGTAAGAACCACAAAATATTCAACAATAATTATGCATCGCTGTTATCGTGTTTGCTTCTTCTGTGTCAGGTGGAGTCTTCTGATGAGGAAAAAATGGTATCATGCACTGATTCAGACTCGCTTTTATTATTTTAAGGTTCCTGGTGAGACACCAGTTTATGTGTCCCATTGATTTGTCAGTAAATCACTTTAACCTTCGTCACATCAATGCGTGCCCGCTTTTCTTCTCCCTACCTGGTTGCTGCAGTGTGACAGCAGGTACTGGCTGTGCTTTCACTGCCATGAACACGTTGGCAGTGGAAAGAAAGCAAGAAAAGAGTGGTTGTGTTTGCACCCAGCACCTCAAAGGAGTGTGCAGTGGGGGAATATCTGCTCCCGGGGTGGGGTTTGCTCTGAACCCGGCCGTGCTGTGTAACAAATGAAGCATGTGTAAGAAATATTAAGAATGGGTTTAGAGAAAATCCCTCATGTTCGTGGAATGTTCTAAACCGAGAAGAATATCTTCATAAAAATAAATGGGAGACAGATGCATGAATTTGAAGTGGCAGAGTAAATCCTGAGTGAAGAGAAACTTGGGTTGAATGTCTGCACGTGCTGGCAGGTCTGGATAGCAGCAGAATGAGACTTTATTCAGACTTGCTGGAATTCACGCATAGCAAAATTGCATCATCTTTGCTAGGATCTTACATTACCAGTGTGTTAATTAATCACAGAATCACAGAATCACTAAGGTTGGAAAGGACCTATAAGATCATCTAGTCCAACCATCCACCTATCACCAATGGTTCTCGCTAAACCATATCCCTCATCACAACATCCAAACGTTCCTTGAACACCTCCAGGGTCGGTGACTCCACCACCTCCCTGGGCAGCCCATTCCAGTGCCTGACCACTCTTTCAGAGAAGTAGTATTTCCTAATATCCAGCCTGAATCTTCCTTGGCACAGCTTGAAACCATTCCCTCTAGTCCTATCACCAGTTGCACGAGAGAAGAGGCCGACCCCCAGCTCACTACAACCTCCCTTCAGGTAGTTATAGAGAGCAATAAGGTCTCCCCTGAGCCTCCTCTTCTCCAGACTGAACAATCCCAGCTCCCTCAGCCGCTCCTCATAAGGCCTGTGCTCCAGACCCCTCACCTAATGTGGGGTAAGAGTGCATTTATCAGCTATTTTGCTACTTTTTAGGGGGGAAAAAAAAACCTGAACTTCCACCATCCTCTGTATCTCAGAAGAAGTGATGGCATAATCTGAGCCTGTCAAAACCTGGGACCTCCATTACTGCCTTTGCTTTAATGCATTTTTTCCTTTGCTAATATGACATTCTTCAGTTGATCAAGGCTGAAAGACAGAACAAAATCTGAAGGTATGGTTTTGGCTTTGATTGCTTAGCTTTGACCTATCATGGTTGTGTAACAGTTGGCTCCTAGGGAGGCTACTTGAGGCTTAACGTATGGTTCAAAAGATGAAGTCTAAAGGCCACTGATGGCAGTGAAAGCCTTTCACTCACCTTGATGGAGTTTGTCTGGTGTGTGGAGACTGAAGTGTTATGTTACGGTGTCTCTTGACTGCAGCAAGTGGACTTGGTCATGAGAAACATTGAACAGAGGGTCATTGTCCTTGGGTAGAGTGGGAAGGAGCCGTGAGCTGTGCTGGTAGTCACGAGGCTGCTAGGAAACGTGGAAATGGGACCGACGTTGCAAAGGAGCATGCTGCTTCTGAAACTTTGAACAGAATAATTAAATGAAAGGAGATTGCAGCCCAGCCAAGTGTGCAACACATCTGTGTCATAAAACCTTACAAGGAAGCAAACTCGCTTTGAAAGCCTGAGATATAACACCATTGCTGTGCGAGCCAGGGACAGGGGAAAGTGTTGGAGCACGTTTTGGGCACCCTCACACCATGGGCCTGATATTTTCATCTTTGTCTGGATGTGTTTTTAACATAGGCATTGCTTGAGCCCTCTCATATTCTCTCACAGTGAGGTCAAGTGAGAAGCTTTGTTGGGATGGTGGGGTCTGGTTTTGCCAAGTGCAGAACACAGCCAGCTCCCACTGAAGGCTCATACATGGTGCTGCCTCTGAGTGTCCTCAGAATTAGGGCCTCTGCTGTCCAGGACAAAGTGCAGATACTTGAATTATAATGCTTAATTGACCCCAAATCCCAGCTCTCCAGTCCTTAGGTTAAAGGAGAAAGGCCAAAATCTAGGAAGGGAGAAGGTGCCAAAAATGATGGGAATGGAGAGGGTGAAGCTGTGAGTGACACCAGCAGGGAAGGAGCAGAAGGCCTTACTGCTGCTGTTACCCAACGTGTGCAGGACATTTTTTGGAGAGGAAAAGGCAGCCTGGGTGCAAGCAGAGCTGCTGTGAGAGCTGCTTTAAGTTTAAAGAGCCCTTGAACAAAGATGTCTGTGGAACGATCAGCTCCTGCAGGAGTGGAATAGAACGCTTAGGTTCTCCTCCTCAGGGAGAAGCCTTCACTGAGGGTAAGACAGCTGATCTGGAGAACGTCCTGAGCTTTCCCAGCAGCTGAGATGGGCAGCTTTTGCCTCAGCATTGCAATCCTTAACCTGCTCCTCTGCTCATTTATTGGTAGCTTCCCTCTGCGTAGGGTAAGAGCACCAAAACTCCAGTTACTATTTATTCAAAGTATTTCCCTACGTGTGAAAAGAAGAGGGAAGTTTTGCAAACCCACCAGAATAGTTCTGTGTAATTTAGAACCTAGAAGGTTCCTGTGCTCTCAGCAGCTGCAGCGAGGGCTTAAGTTCTGCTGTAGCTTTTGGGTTTCACCTGCATGAAACATAACTCTTGTTGAACCGCTAGGAGGATGATTTTTCTTGAAAGACCACAATCTTAATATCTTAATCCCAGTTTATTCCACAGGTAGGAACAGAGCCAGAGCAACTGACTGGTGTAAAGAAGACGCCACAGGCTTCTTTTGAATTCTTCTTTTAAATTTTATATACGTGTGTGTATATATATATATATGTATACATGCATACATACACACATATATACACATATACATACATAAAAGAGGCTACTTCAGATTCTGCAGAAGTAATAATAAAACCAGACCTAATGGGTCACCATATGTGGAGAGGAGTTCTCTTGGGTCTTAGGATATACACTTAAAGAGTGAAATAAAGAAAAGGAAAAAAGCAGTCATATTGGCAACTGTTGTTAGGTAGTATAAACAATAGCCAGCCATTGGCTTGGAGCAGAGGATCAAGTTCCAATAGCACTCAATAGGGAGCCTTCCTTAAAAAATTAGAAGAAGCTGGGTTGGAGCTGGTCCATGCTGGGAATGGCAGAAGAAGCAAAAACAAGAGTAAATGAATGGAAATTAAGCAGCAGGAAATGGGGATTTGGCACAAGGTTGGAATTTGAAACTGCAGAGAGGTGTCAGTGATAAAGGTTGGATAGAGTTTCTGGCCAAAAACAGAGAGAAAGAATGCAGATGTGTTCATTGAATAAAGTGCAGATGTAGAATGTAGGGGAGTTGATGGGGGGGGGGGGGGAGCAGAATAAAGACAAGGAAAAAAGAGAAAATGGAGGAGAAATAATGCTGCAAGTAGGTGACTTCAAGTTTAGTGGTTTTCTGAAGTGATTTTTCTTGGGGTGTGCAAAGAACAGCAGCTCTGGGTCGTGTTTGCATTGCTGTGCTCTGCAGGGAGCACCTTGCTTGCCTATAACTTGCTCTTGCCCCGTGTTCTTTTGGATCATGCAGCGGCAGCATCCAGGTGTGCCGTGGGCTGAGGAGCTGCTCGCTTCTCCTCTGGCTGTATCTTTAAGAAGAGAAGGTGATGTCATTGCAGGAACGACAGCTGCTTCTGGGATCCTTGTAGAGGTAGCAGGATGTCACGGTCTCGTTTATAGGCTTTTTGCTGTCACTGTTTTCCTCAGTTGTTTTTTGCTCCTCTCTGCCTGTTTTCTGTGTAGTGTCTATGCCTAAATCCAGCATATGGCCACGCAATCAAAATTTATCATGTATTATTTAAATAAAGCCACACTATGGCAATTGACAGTGGGTATGTTCTTCCTAATTACAAAGCAGGCTTATTTTCTTAAACTGTTGTGAATATGAACCCATTTTTCCCTGCAGTTGGGCAGGCTAATTGCAGTTTTGTTTCCGTTTCTGCAGTTCATCTGATGAGTAATGCTGTTGTGTTCTTTCCCTAAAGTCCTTTTATGGCCCACGTTGCAATTGCTTCTGAGTGCTCCTCTATACATCTGGCTTCAGATTGCTGCAGTGACAGAGGGAAGTCCTGCCATTCGTGTTGTGCTGCTGCACACTTGGTAAACCAAAACACTGCGAGCTTTGAAGGCATTTAGCCATTGGTCTCCTACTGATTCGAGCACATAAAATAAGAGAGATGCTCTCTGTGAGTTGCCAAGTGTTCTCATAGGCTGTAGCAGAGCTCAGAGTAGGATCTGGATCTACACATTTTGTCTGGGTCCTCTGTCAGTACTGCGCTCATGGAGTTGTAGCTGTGGGATGGGGATGAAGCTGTGTCCATGTGGTCCCCCCTACCTCCTTGGAATTCACATCTCATACCTTAAACTTATTTATTTAGATATGTGCATTACAGTGTCATGGCAGATTTCTGGAGGGCCTGCTTCTCTCTTGACCCCTGTGTGCTAAGTAGGAGAGCCAGCACAGGACCACAGCTCTCTGAAAACATCAGCAAAAATGAATGGCGGCCTCTGAGTTGGATTTGGCCCATTCACACATTGGTTATGGATCCATACTTGTATACCCTCCTCTCTAACTTAGTGTGCACCGTGCCCTGTTGGCTTTTTAAAAGCCTGTCCGGATGAAATTGTTCCACTGCACTGGGAGCCAACCCAAGGCAGTTGCAAAGGATGGCACTCACTGATGGATTAGGCCTTCAGGTGGGTAACCTGCTGGTTATTTTCTTTCAGAATTCAACCGTAAAGCTCACAAACAGAACTTCACGCATTGTTGTGATGCTTACAAGACCAAAGTGGAAGGAGAAGACATGCAGAGGCTGAACAAAAGGCAGAGATGATGGCGTTTAATGGAAGAAACGGATTTAATAAGACGATAATAAATCAAACCTTCATAATACTTAAAATAATTTATTTTTCAGCAGTTAGGTAAATCATTGTAGGCTTGTTTGCTATTTTATTCTAATTGCAGCATTTTAGGACTTGGACATCTGGTTCTGGATAAATAAGAGAGAGAATAAGGGGTGCTCTGGTGTCTGAGTATCATTTAATAATTTGCTCAAGTATAAAATGTTTTGAATCCAGAAACTCTTTATTGTCTGTTAAACTCTTGAAGGAATCTGTAGTGCTTTTTCACAGCTGTTGTTTTGCTCTTAACCACAAGTAGTTGTTGCACAACTTCTCCTTTATATTTCAGGGCATTATTAAAAAAGCAACAACAACAAAACAACAACAACAAAAACGAAAGAAATAAGTATTTTTCTTATGTTATTGTCTATTATGAATTTTACTGCTCTGTTCTGCCAGAACCATCATCCTCGAACCCTAGAGAACTCTAAAACTAGGAATTGGAGGGTGGGGAAGGCTTCCCCATCCTGCAATAACAACCCCTTCCCAGCCTCAGCGTTCACATGGCTTTGGCTCTCAATTAATGGCTTGTTATAGAATTTACCATTAAGGTGCCTGGCGACTTTTGTGTGCCCAACTCCTGTGCAAATTTGAGGGCCCCTAGCATGTTGGAATAAGGTGTTATATTGATTGTATGCCTCTGCATAGGAGCAGAGCTGCAAAGCACTGTGTATTCTCTGCCCTTACTCCCTGAGTTTCAAGGGTTTGGCCAAGTGCACAAATGCAAACATGAATGCTAAGGATTTTGCAGCTGAACTCCATCAGACTCCTCTGTGAAATCATTGCTAGGTGGCCCAGATATTTGCTGAGAGCTCTTGCCTTTTCCTATGTCAAATCCTGGATGACGTTAATAAACAAGGCAATAAACTACAAAATGGAATACATTTTTAAAGGGGCACAAATCCTGGTCATGAAAAGGATTGTTACCCCTGGTTTTAAAGCAGCATCTGGCCACCTTCCTTTTTCTATTTCTTCCATTTCTGCTTCATCCCTCGTCCCCTTTCCCCCCCACCCTTCCCTTCTGGAGCCTTTTAAGTATAGATGCTACTTACATGCCTAAACAGCTGTAAAACTACCAGCGCAGCCCCCTGCAAATGCTGACCAGATGCGTGGCGGTGAGACGTACACACGGACAGCGCTATCACCACGCTGGGAGCCTGAACTCATCACCTCTTCCCCTCCTCATAGGGCAGCATGAAGGAGAACGCTGCAGCGATGCTGAGCTCTGCATGCTGGGGCAGGAGAGGCAGTGGTGGAGCCTGGGACTGGGGGGCTTGCAGAGGTAGAGATGGGGAATTTCTTGCAGCTGGAGCAGAGGTTTGCATGGGGAGGTCCAACTGTTGCTGTTCAGCAGTACACCTTTGCACAGCTCGGCACTGCAGTGGTTGGTTGGGGTGATGCTTTGTGCTTTGCTCCTCCCCATCCCTCGTGCCCAGACATGGGCTTATCGCCTTCAGCTCTTCAGCTCTATATAATTCTTGCATCTGTGGGTTCTTTGTAATTTGGCACAGGACTCCTAGTTTCAAAGCTGGGCTCTTAATGCTCCCTTCTCATGTGAACTCTCAAGTTTTGTAGTCTTTGCTCCCTCTCCACCCTTTCTGACCATCTCCTTCTCACTGAGGAGTGCTGTAGCTAGCAGGTACAGGAACCTTTTCCTTCCTACAGAAGTGGTGGCAGAACTCAGGACTTGAGAGACCCAATTTTCCATAAGGTACCCAGTAAATAGAGAAAAATGTGCATATTGATAAGTTTGTTGCAGCACAGAGCACCTTTTAATTGCAAAGCTGTATTTCAGTTCCCATATATAGGCATGTGCAGAATGCAGCCACCTCTGCAACACAGCACAGTGGTTTGGTGCAGTGTGCTGTGCACCCATGGAAAGAACTCAACATGGCAATGTAACAGGGGCAGCTCCTTGCCCTGCAGCAAAAGGGAATGTGTAGACTGACCATAAAACCTCGTTCAAGCATAAAGGTCTTACCTGAGAGCCCCATGATGCACTAACAGTGGTTTTCCACTGCTGGAGGCGAGTCATGCACCTTAATCACCCATTGCATGATCTTAAAAATCTTTTGCTGACAAAGAAGCCGTGGTTTGTTGAGAAGCAGTCGCTTACTTTAGGATGCAAAGTTAATGCTGCATGGAATCTATATCAGTGACTCAAAGGTGATGTCACCAACCAGGATCAGAAATGTTTCCACAGCTGAGATCCTCACTCTGTTATCCAAGACATGTGAAATTCTGACTGTGACACAATTGGTCTCAGCCTTAAAACTGCAGATGTTAGCATGCAGGCTTAGCTCTGATTTAGCTTGCTGGTGAGAGCTGGCTCCGACGGAAGGACAGCTTGGGTGTGATTCCCATTTAACTCATTCATTGGTTTGGGAGGGACATCTCAGGTTACTGATTTAAACACCTCTGGGAGCTTTTTGTCCATAGGGTAAGTGTTGTAACACAGTGGGATCACCTCTAGCTGAGGTTCTCGATGGTTGTGCTCTATTAACAGTGGAGGAGGGTCAGTCCTCACCAATTTTTGTGCTGAGTTACACGGATGCATATTTATATCTTCACCTTTAAGTTTGCTTAAGCTGGGGAGATTGATGGGGCAGTGGCTAGGGAAGGAAGGTGGTACTTTTCCAGACTCAAAAATAGGAGCAGATTTGCTAATGAGGTTGAGAGGACTTCCTGACCTGTGTGGGTGGCTAATGGTGCTGTTTTTGTGTAAAACTATGCAAAAACTGCAGCTGTGAGTAAGGATATGTCTGAGCCACGAGGTTTGGATGCAATTCCAGATTCACAGTCATGGGCGTTGGGATGTGATATTGCAGTCTGAGCTGCTCCTTGGTCCCCATCCAGTTGAGATCGTTGTGTTTTCTTTTCTAGCTTGTTTTGTTCCCTTACACTCTCAGTGTAAGTTTGTGAAGGTTTGCAGGGCTCTTGGATTCAGAGTGCGTTGTCAGCGGGTGCAGAATTGGGATGGGGAGCCACAGCCAGTGCACGTAACTGCTGTTAGGAGGGGTCTGGCTTGCAAAAATGCAGAGCTATTGCATGCATGATGAAACAATCATGGGTCAGATGTGCAAGAATGCCTCTGACTAGGCACGGTGCTTACATTACATTGGGATAATTGTTTCTTGCATCGCGTACCCGCGATCCTTGCACGTATCCCCAGTTTTGGATTGTGATGTGCAGACTGCAATTCCGGTGACAGGGAATTGAAGTTCTGTGCAAACAATTACTCCTGTTCGAGCCGTGCTTCAAAGAGCTCTCTGGAAGTGAGTGTGCCTGCAGCAGGCAGTGCCATTCTGTTCTTCCCCTGAACTGCAGCGTACACCCCTGATTTTAGCAGTTTGGCCAAATGTTTAATTACTGCGATTACAGCGGGGCTTCGTACTGCACATCAATCATCTTGCATTGCAAATGTTTGCACATAACCAAGATTGAGAAGAAAACAAATAGACCAAACATGCATATGTTCTAATTTCAATGTGAAGTAATCATCTTCGAGCCTGTTAATATGCAGCGAGTTTGGAGCAACACTGTTATCAAAGGATCTCCCTTAGAAGGCAAAGCCCAGGCTGAGCTCCTTTTGTTAGCAGTGCTGAGAGTTGTCCATTGAGTTACCTGGGGAGGGAGACCCTTTCTATGGGGCTTTCAAATCTTCCATATGCGTATCGTTGAGTTCTGTGTCGTTAATTTTGTGGTTGAATTCATGAGAGTCGCTGGGAAAAATATTTATTCCTTCCCTCTTGGAATTCTGCAGAGTAAATATCCATAGGATCCCGTGTGCTAAATTATGATGGAACCATATGGTTTACTCCCAGCTGAATATAGGACTTTTGAATAGGAGGATGGTAGCATCGATTTTTTTCTGCATAACCATAATTGTGTATTTACTTCAGTTTCACGAGTGGATATTGGGGGAAATTAAGCTGTTTTTCTTTCTTTTGTTTTTTAAAGGATCACTGTGGGTTTTTGGGGGTCAGTTTTGATTTAGGAACGGAGACATTCTGGCTTATAAACAAATAAGGAAAAAAGGTCTATAAATGTGCGACTTTGGGCTGATTTTCTGATTCTCTGTCACAGCAAAAAATTGCTTTTATCAAAAGAGGCCTCTCTGAGCAGCTGCTGGAAACCTCTGCAACGTGACATACCGCTGCGCTCCCACTCCTCTGCTTTTTCCTCTCGAAATACAGCTGATGTCATTAGGTCTTCCTTCCTGGTGCCTCATGCTTTTCAGGTGTGGGTTTGGTTCCGTGTCACCGCAGCCAAACCGTGCTGGCTGTGATGGATTCATCTGCATCTCTAAAATATTACGCGGGGCTGAGATATGACTCATCTCTGTGTGTTTTAACCCAGGCAGAGACTCAGCAGCTGTGGAGCTCTACAGATTTATTATTATTTTTTTTCCCCTTTCTCCTTGATTTCTTTTGACTTTTGGGCAGGCAGGGGAATAGGCAGAGAGGGAAGAGGAAAAAAAATAACATTAACACAAAGGAGCACTTCTTATTAAGAGTAGGTGGGTTGAGGCACTGGAAAAATAATACCTCGAGATGCATTGAAACGTTTTAGGGAATTAGGGAATTCTGATCTCCTGCAAAATAAAAAAAAAAAAAAAAAAAAAAAAAAA